>CAWUFW010021642.1:0-115457 GCA_963921515.1 Calotriton arnoldi
AACATGGCGACTGCACGGCCTAAGCAGTCGCTAGCACCCGGAGCTCCCGATCCCGCCGTGTATTTCTGAAACCCTCCCAAACCCTCCGGGTCCCGCCTCACCGTGTTTCTTTGGAGCTTTTCCTTCTGTGTTTACAGCTGCTGATATCCGGCGCCGGCGCCGACGTTTGGCTGGGGATGGGTCGCGGAGGAGGCGGCTCAGCATTCCACCGTTCTGGCCCGCTGGTCTGAGGCCGCCCTGGAGCTCCGGAGGGGCCGCAGGCGGTTGCTCGCGGGCACCTCCGGGTGAGCAGCGGCAGGGACAGCATCAGGCGGCTTTCTCCTACCGAAGGGAGAACAGAAAGGGCAGCAGGAGTTTCCAGCCACGGAGAAGGATTCTGTTAATCAGCAGCTGCAGGCTGTCCTGCCCCTGAGTTTCAAGCCCTCCAAAACGACCAGGTTTGTCCTCTATTCCAGGTGAGGTCACAACCGGCTATTCTTCCTAAAGGGGGCTAAGAAACATAAAAAGGGCGCAGGGGGCTTGTTTGGGGTCCACCATATCAAAATCAAAAAACAACTCTAATAAGCATTCTTTGGTCGACCAAAGCTTTGATAAGAGATTTATCTGAGGTTATTAACACACCACTTACGTCCCCTGCTCCAACTAGTGGTTCAGCCTTTCAGACCTATCAGGTTAAAGGTAGATGTATCAAAACTAGAAGCTCAAAAAGTAACCCTTCCTACCCTAAATTAGGGTCACTCCATCACTACGTTCATATTTCAGGGTGCAGCCAGAGGTCCTGGATATTGTAAATCAGGTGAAGCCCTCAGGAAAAATCCAAATACCTTAAAAGCACCCTTGGCACCTCGGCAGCGGCAGTGATAAAATCATGGAGCCGGAATTCGATCGCATCACCCAGCAGGGCAACCCAGTCATAATTCCGGAGCCCGCATCAGCGACTATTAGTTCTATTACTAGCCCTGCTGATCAAACTCCAGATGCAGACAGAGGTGGTCCTCGGCAGCGATCTTCCTAAGGAGCAGGTCGCGGCTGGGTCCTCGACAACAGTTTTAGGAAGCTCTCTTTGTTACACTGTCTGAGGATATAAAGAAGGGTTTCGAGGTATCTGCTGTAAATCAGGGCGAGATTAGAAGCTTTTGCGAATCATTGGAGAGGAAGGGTGGATCTGCTGAACTCTAGGACTGAGACTCTAGAGAATAATGTCGGTGAGTTGAAAGACCATCTCGGGACGGCAAAGTCGGACATTCTGTTACTAAAGAAAGAAGGAGTGGATCTCCGTGACAGAATGGAAGCATTGGAAAACAATGCTCGTAGAAACAATCTACGCCTTTTGAATATCCCAGAAGGGAGCGAAGGGTCTGATCTTAGATCCTATGTTGTCTCTCTACTTAAGGTTTCTCTACAGCTTGAGGACTCAGAAGAATCATTGAGCCGGGATATACAAAGGATACATAGGGATCCCTTCCGCAGGAATCCTAATAGATCTAAGCCAAGAAAGATATTGATTAACTTCCTTACCTTTGCTCTAAAAGAAAGATTCTCAATTTAGCATTGAAAGTAAAATCACTGAAAGCTAGAGAGTTCTCCTTCGAGATACGTTTCTGACCTTTCCAGGTCTACGCTGGATAGACAGTGGGAGTTGGGAAGGAAGTTAGACGACTTTAGAAGCTTGGTGTAGTAGCTCAGTTAAAGTTTCCTGCCTTCCCTGAAAGTTATGCATAATAACAAAATGCATAACTTAAGATCAGTTCAGGAGGCAGATGAGCTGCTCGACATGATTAGCAAGGGCCTCTCTTTAATAGAGAAACCTGGCTTAGGATTGTTTTCCCGCACTTCTTCTTTCTAGATAGGTAGCTTCCTCTCTTCTCACTCGTCTCTCCTTCTCACCTTTCTTTACAAAGGATTTAGAGTTATAGGAAACCACTAGTGGGAGAAAGGAGGAATAAAGGAAAGAAAAAGGAAAGGAAGAAAGAGAAAGAGGAGGGCGAGGGTAAAAGAGGGAAAGAAAAGGGAGAAAGAGAGAAAGGGGAGGTAAGCGGAGATCGAAGGAGGGGTAGGGAAAAAGGGGAAGAAAGGAAAAAAAAGACAAAGGGAAAAAAAAAATGCACACACACGCTTCTTTAAGGATTTCACTTATTTAAGATTTTCCTTCTTTTTTTTAGGGTTTTCACATTTTAAGGTTGAGATGGGCTGGGTTGCTCCGGGTCGCAGTTTCTGGACTCCATCTGTCCAGATAATTGGGGTAAGGGTTCTCCAGGGTTGGGGGAGGGGTGGTCGGGGCCACTGGGTTTGGGGTGGGGAGCATTGGGGTAAAAAATAAAAAATGTCCTCATTCGCCTCTATAATAATTTTATCAATCGCAATAGCCACAACCTTGGAACCTCGATGGATCTGGTGCTGGTGCTGGTTTCTCGGCTCTCTTTTATGGGTTCCGGGTACATCGATTTGATCCACCATGAGCTCTGCATAGGTTTTGTCCTGGAATGTCAATGGCCTGCGCGTAAGACCTAGAAGAGACAAGATTTTGCAATACCTTAGAGACTCTCCCACGCAGGTCATTGTTCTCCAGGAAACACATTTGCTAAAGGTGGAGACTGTTAGTCTTCTTAAGAATAAAAGATGGGTTGGCTCTTATGTTAGTACAATTCAGTCAGCAAATATCAGAGGGGTGTTAATCCTATTTAAAAAACAAGCTAAGGCTCGGATCTTACACCAGCTAGTTGACCCATGTGGCAGATGGGTCATTGTGAAAGTTATTATTCTGGGGTTCCAGTTTACCTTGGTTGGATACTATGGACCCAATCAAGACGATCCTTCCTTTTCTTAAGACTATCTTTTCCCATTTGTTAGACTTTCCAGACCCGGTAGTCTTGGCAGGAGACTTCAACATCATACTAAATCCTATATTAGATAAAATCACCAAATAATAGAGTTGCTGCTCCTTCAAAGTCTCGGGTTTATCCTCATTAGATATGATGGTGCAAAATGGTCTCTCTGATATTTGGAGAGAAAGGTCTGGCCAGCAGTTGGGTGTTTCTATAGGAATCATAAGTACTGGCATAAATCAAGAATAGATTATGTTTTGATTAGTCAATCTCTAAGGAGTAGAGTTAAAAACATCTCCTATTTGGCATCTCATCTCTCAGACCATTCTGGCATTTTATTGGACTTAGAGTGGCCACAGTCCAACCAAGCCAGATCATGGTCTTTCGATCGGACCTTACTTTTGGAGGAAGGAGATCTCTTCTTTATCCCAGGAAACCGAATTCTTTTTGAGTGTTAATCTAGATTCAGCTGCGATATCGGTCGTATGGGATTCCTTAAAGGCTTTTTGAGGGGCCAAATTACAAGTAGGATGAGTTTCAGAAATAAAAAATATAGAGAGGAGATTGTATCAATCGAAGCTAAACTGAAGGCAGCGGAGGCTGAGTTAAACAGCCAGGCATCTCCCGAAATTCAGCAAGAACGTCTGACCAACTTTAATAAACTGAAAGACCAGTTGGAGAGCACTTTGTACACCAGGCTCATCCGAAGATGGGGAGGCAAGTAAGATTGCCCACCTTTGAATATGGCGAAGGGGCAGGAAAGCTCCTCGCCTGGAAAACCAAATCAGATCGGTTAAGAAACCATGATTAAGGAAATCATTAGTGAAGGCGGAGATACCATTCTTTCTTCAGATGAAGAAATTAAAGATGCCTTCCTGGATTTCTTTCAAGACATCTACCGAGAGGACAAAGTGGTAGATAGATCGATTGCCAAGGCCTGGCTGGATAAAACCTCACTTCCCTCCCTGAATCCCGAACAGCAAGATCACTTAGATCAGGAATTTGCCCAAGAAGAGGTAAGAAGGGCTATATCACTCTGTAAGAGTGGGAAGGCCGTGAGGCCCGACGGGCTCCCGGCCGAGGCTCTCATAAACTATTGAGTGATGCGATTGTTGCCTACCGTTGACAAAGACTCTTCAACCAGATATTGCAGGAAGGCCTAAAGCTCCCAGTATCATGGAATGATGCCACAATCATCTTAATCTTGAAACCTGGGAAAAACCCTTCGAGCTGTGGGTCGTATAGGCCCATTTCGCTCTTGAATGCGGATTACAAAATCTTCGCTTCAATTTTGGCGACCAGGTTGGGGCTTGTGGCGGGCGATGTTCTCCATCTCGATCAGAAGAGGGCTTTGTCAAGGGAAGGCAACTATCAGACCTCACCTATGATCTTATAGGGGCGATAGACCTGGCTTCCACTTATTCACTCCCCTTAGCTGCCATGACTTTGGATGCTACCAAGGCCTTCGACAGGGTCAACTGGATCTACCTGTCGGAGGTCATGGGAAAGGTTTAACTTAGGGGAAAAAGTTTTGCCAAACTGTTCAGCTGATATATCAGGAGCCAACTGCCAGACTTCTTGTTAATGGTACCATCACTGAATCCTTTAAGATATCTGGGGGACTAGGCAGGGCTGCCCACTCTCGCCTCTCCTTTTGACTTATATATTGAGCCGTTTGCCCTGCGGCTCAGGGAAGATCCTAACATTCAGGGCACGTTAGCTGGGCCCCAGCGCGATGAGCTCCACGCTGAGCGCTCTGAGCGCCCACTTTGACCATCGCCGGCCATCGCTGGAATATATAGCAAGCCGGCTCTGTATTATCCAGCGCTTAGCGCTATGGCGTACTAAATATCTCAACGATGAGCTAGCTCTCTATGTAGACTTCGCTGGTTTCCTGCTGATGACTCATGGAAGACTAGTGATAAGCCTTGATGATAGGCCCTGTGGCCTCGGCCAATCCACCTCCCACATGGCAAGTATGCACTTAGTCAGAATTTGACTAGACGTCAAATTCCTGAGCTAAGGCAGAGTTAGCGTGATTTAAACTTATCGCTACGCCTGGGCCAGTCATTATTTAGCGAAGCTGCGTCTTACGATATTTCTCGCTATGACAGGCCTTACAGCAGCCATGCCTGCACTTTGGCATCTCCATTATCGATGCGAAAGCGTGTAAGCTTGGGAGCTAAGCCAGGGAAACACGGCGCAGCTAGCGTGTCCTCGTAAATAACGCGATATACCCGCCGCTATGCTGCCCGTTAACGGATGCTAAAGCGCGATAATTGCCCTCAGTCTTTCAGAAATATGGTGAGTGGGAGAGGAAGGTGGCCCTGTATGCAGATGATATCCTAGTCTTTTCTGCCAACCTGTCAACAGCATTCCCAGCAGTGATTGGTTTGGCGCAAGACTTTGGACTGGTTTCAGGCTACGAGATTAACGCTGCGAGAGACGGAAGTCATGGCCTGGAATCTAGGGGGACCCAGCATCAGTACCAGATCAGTTCCAATATGAGATATCTGGGGATCAAAATTGTCCAAGACATAACAAAGATAGCTGAGACAAATTTAACTTTGGTGGCTAAAGAGTGTCAGAAGCTGTTGAAATCTTGGGCCCAGCTTCCTTTAACTATTCTTGGGAGGGTCAACCTAGTTAAGATGTCGATACTACCTAAGGTCACTTTTCTCTTTAACTGTATCCCTCTTTATTTTAGAAAAATCTGGCCATAATAGGCTACAGCAAGGATATCAATTCTTTTTGTCTGGGCTTACAAATCAACAAGAATAGCTTGGAAAAAGTTGAGGCGTAGGAGAGAGAGAGGGGCCTTGCTTTGCCAGATCTTCAGTTTTATGCTTGGGCCTTTCAGCCTACACATTCACGTATGCTGCTGAAAATGCCGGTTAGCACCGGAGCAGGGGGGATGTTTCTCGCCATGCTCAGGGGAGCTAACCTACCTGAGAGGGCTATCTTTTAAATTTGGGGACCCAAAGTTTTTTAAAAGTTAAGCTGAAGGTCCTTCAGGGTTTTGCTAAAACATGGACCAAACTTAGAAGTATAGTTAGGCTTAGTTATTTTTCAAGCTTGGCCCCGCTCTGGGACTCACCCGGCGCCCGGAGTGTTTGAGAGACAGACTGGCACTACCTCTTAGAGAATCTGGGCTGATGGTCTGGGGGACCTGGCCTTTGACGGTACTCTTTTCTCATGGGAACAACTTAAAGATAAAATTGGAGATGGTCTGTCAAGGTTCAAATATCTACAGCTGAGAAGCTGGGCCCAATCACAGCTTACCCTTAAGAATCCTACTAGGAAAGGCAATTTTCTAGAACACCAGCTTGTGGCTAAGCCACCTGGAAGGAAGGAGGTTTCCTTTTGGTATCAAGCCATAGTTGAGACTGTTGACGGTGAATTTAAACTGGCTGAGGAATTGTGGGGAATCTTTACCTGACCAACAGTGTGACTATCTATGGCAGAACTCTTGTAAGATCCTCCATGATTTAATTAAGCCAGCGTGGTTGAAAAGGAATCACCTGTTTACCATTCCACAGGGCTTACTTCTCCCTCAAAGGCTTTCCAAAATTGTGAAAGGCCCACCTGTTAGTTGTGAGAAATGCGGTCTGGCCCAAGCCTCCGATATACACATGTTCAAGAGTGCCCTGCTTTGATTACTTTCTGGGATAGTGTCAGCAAATTTTTGGTGGATACCCTGGGTTGTCTTATTCAGATAGACCTATCTCTGATTATTTTTGGCTTCACACACCAAGTCACGGGTCCAGCCAGATCTTTGCTTTTCTCACGCTATCTTGTTAGCCAGGAGACAAATATGTATACGATGGACAGAAGCCACTCCCCCTCTCTTTCTCAGATTGGCTGACCTCACTGCTTGTGACTTCTAAGATGGACCTAGCCAGATCATGCAGTGGAAATGAAGACAGCATTCTGGGACTTGTTGTTGTTAAGAATGGGTTCAGACTTAACAAATTAGTTTTTGTGGTTTTTTGTGGTCCCATGATTATGCTGCCTTGTTACTCTTTGGACTAAGTCGGTTACTCCCAGTCTTCCCTGGAAGTATTATGACGACTGTCATCAAGCCCTCTTGAGCTTGGTTGAAGAGTTATCTCACCTGGTTTCATCAGCACCCAAGTCTGTCATGATACGTGTAGGCGGGTCCCTTCCGAGGTTTCTACTTCCAAATGCCTACTTTTCTCAGTTTATACAAATGGGCCTTTAAGGGGTCCACCAGTACGTCCATGTCCAGAGGCTGAACCGATTGCGTTCCTAGGCACAAGTTTAAGGTCTACTCGAAAATACAGGCTGCACTCCGTGAAGCCACACAGGCTGAAAGGACAATAACCAATGCTAATTTAGTTCCTGAAGCAATGGTGCACCGAAACATTGTACTGTGCATTCACAGCACAGGAGCACACATGGTAGCGCCAGTTCCATTCAATCTTGAAATGGGACATCCATTGCAGAGCAGAAAAAAAAAAACACAATCCCGACAACCAGGGGCAGGACCGGCAGAAGTCCTCCAAAGACTCTTCAGAGCACGGAGTGAATGAATGATGGAATGACTCCGAAGACTGTCTGGAAGGTGCTAACCAAACCAGAGCCTAAGCTTTTAAAAAAATGCACTATCCCCGCAGCATGAGACATGTTAAAAATGTGGTGCACCAATTCTCGAAAATGCTGTGGGAAATTAGTGCGAAGTAGCGACTGTATCTCAGAAGAGGACCTTGCAACTTGAAGATCAAACGTCTCATTTACATATGTTGAGGCCACATCTTTTTGAAACAGCGTTGCCTCCCTAACTGTACTGGCAGGTGGAAACAGTACTTGTGTACAACAAGTCACAATGGCGGAAACCATGATAAGATCCTCCCCGGTCTCATGCTGTAACGTCCTTGATCATTCAACATCAAATAACTCCTATTAGAGAGCAATCAGAAAGCTGGATGAATCATGGCCACTGGTGAACCTTTCAAGTGGCAACGTAAGTTTACCATGGACTCTTTACAAGCCCCATGAAGTGAAACTTCCTTGCACCTTAAGGGACCACTTCAAGCATTCTCGAAGCCAGAACCGCTGAGAAAAACATCAGTTTCCATATTCCGACAATGTAATTTAAAAGGAAATTCCCAAAACTTATGTACGTGCCCTTCCCCGAACTGCCATCCTGATTGTGTTGTAGACACTATTAGAAGTGGAATGTCAAAATCATCAGAGTGACGAACCTGTGGATTATCCAATCCATTGAAGGCATTTTAGCAACAGTGAAAGGTAATTTCTCTAACTCCTCCATGTGTAACATAGAGTATGTCGCATCTTCGAGTGCCATGAGCATTTGCTGTTTCATAAGGTGGTATGGGGAAAACAGGCTAGTGGTATTAATATGTCGCCATGGCGGCGTGTCTGAAGTGTTCATCTCAACAGCATGGTCGATCTAAGTTGTGACTGCCCATGTTGAAGTGCAGACATATCATGTTGTATAATGCCTATTGCAGATGACAATATGTTACACAGGGAGTGCATTCTAGAGGACAAGGTTTTCATACCGTTGTCAACCACTGCTAGAGCCATTTCTAGATTAGCCCTGTCAATTTGCGCAGCATTTCAGCAGCTTCCTGCTGAGAACCTTTCCTTGCTTCATTGTATATTTCATACAAGAAGCATTTTTTATGTGGTTTACGAGGACCTAACAAGAAATCCTGTGGTTCCAGGTGATCAGAAAGAAGGGACAAGTGTTGGTTCACCTGGGGCAATGCTGAGGTTTTTAGCCAATCAAGGCACAGCTTCCAAACACTGAAAATTGTCACCACCCCAGAGTTTTCTGTCTGCACGTAACACCTGTCAGGTCTGCTGATTTTGAAACCCTTTGTGTTACCCAGGAACTGTGCCTGACATCCGCTAGTATCTAACAGCCAAACTAACCATCCTCTCCAATTGATGTCTTATGAATTATACGTGTCATTGTGGAGCATGGTGTCTAGTGTTTCCTCCTTGTATTTTGTAAACTGCTGCCAGTTTGCAAAATGTGCAAATGTGGGAATGAGTGGTGTGTTCAAAATATTGATTTTAGCTAAACCAAGATATGATGTTTTTTGTACAGTGGTATGAGGCATGCTCTAAACAAAGTCTCATTCTCCTGATCCTACTAATATTTTGTCCCCCAAATTGATTTAACATCAATAGTGTCCCTCCAAAAGTCGAACACTTGCGTGAAAAGCTGGGAAAGAAAGGAAGCAGAATAAATCAGCTTGGCGTTTCTGAGCATAGTTTTCTGTGCAGGTGATGGCCCAAGCTCACAATAATAAGACACAGGGTCCAATGTATTATAACCAGAAAATAAGTGAACTTCTGTGTAAAAGTTTTTGAACTACCCAGTGGTGGTGTAGGGCAATGTTCCCATTGGGTGTAATTAAAAACAGCAAGTGGAGTATTTGCTTTATTCTTGAAAAGATGACCATAATGTTGGAAACAAAACATTTCATCATAGTTAGATGTACTTTTGTACAGTTCATTAGAAGAAAAAACAGTAGAATGCTCAAGATCTTCTAGCATTTCATGCATTGTATCAATATCTCAATCATTAGAGACAGTACTGGGGAGATGATTTAATTCAATGATCATTTAAACAAATATGGAATTTGTAAAAGTTCTGTAGGACCATACACATCAAACAATACCCTATCCCAAACAATCCCATCAGGAACTGGAACATCTGAAATGTTCACCAGGGAAAGGTCTCTTCGTGCTTTGTGTGATAAAGAATGTGGGTTTAGAACCAAGTTCACCAGTTGTACAGCAGAGGGTTCTGGGACATAGTGTCTGTTCAGGAGCAAGAAAAAGACACAAAACGAATCCAAATGACCAGGAAAAGTAACGTAATTCTAATCCAAAGGTGTAGACCTGGAGGAACAAAGTATGTCTTTTTCAGGCAAAGATATAAAATACGCAGTCTCATCCATAAAGGTAGAGGTGGTGGTGCTGGTGGATCACATGAGTCCAAAGAGAATTAATCAAAGTTGATGAAGTAGCCAGAGGCAGTCCAATCAATTTTTGGCAGCTCTGCAGGTTGTGTAGAACTGGGAGATGACTTAATCTGTGGTACATTGACGTAAACAGCATGAGCCAGGATTCCAAATTAAAATCTATGTTTCTGTACAAGTTGATTGTATAGTAGGTGTTATAGTAGCAGGTAGAAGGGATACTTCATTGTTAGTTATTGCTATCTCCCGTGGGGAGAGAATGATTCATCAGCAAATAAAGCTTCCATTAGAACTTCCTGTATGGTAGGGAGAAGAGGCAGGTAACTACCCAGGAGCCCATGCGGCCTACTGTTCAGAATCGGCCACATAATGTGGTTTGAGCAGGTCAATGGAGACAAATCTCTTTGTTTCTGCAGCCAGCAAGAGGTGGAAGAAGTACAGCTCTGGTACCTTCAACAAACAGGACAGGTTCAGGCACTCTGTAGGATGACCTAAATTCTTTCTTGTCCACTATTTTCTCCCTCACCAGGAACTGCCGTCACTTCCTTCACTTCACCAATGGTGGTGCGTTTAACTTGGAGGTTGCTTTGTTTGTCCCGAAAACTGTTCAGTTCATGTAAAACAGCCAAACGTTCATTTATGTCATATGGTGTTTCAGCCACCACTCTGCTGGGACTGCCAAGGTCTGGGACACACATCTTAACCCCAAACAAGATCTTATAGGGAATCCGACCACCCAGGGATTTTCTAGGCAGATTGTTCAGTGCCCTATGGACCCCATACAGGTGATGGACCCCACTGCATCCTGAGCCTAGTACCCTAGCTGTTAAAGAGTGCTTTAAGTCCCAGTTTCTTCTCTCCACTACCAAATTTTCCTCAGGATGGTATGGGGAGGAATATCGCAGGGTCACACCCAAACTTCCCATGGCCTCTTTGTAAGCCTTGGAGGCGAAAGCCGGACCTTGGTTAGAATGCCAATAAAGACTTGCAGATTTTTTATAACAGTTCAGGCGCCAGCCGACAGCTGTGGCCATACCCATAGGAATTGAGAGCTGGAATCCACTGCAAACAAGATATACTTGTAAGCCCCATCTGATGACAAAGAGTTGCAATGGTCCAGATAAACACAAGCCAGAGGCTTGTTCTAATTCAGTAAAGGTGTCTGTGGTGGACGTGCCATGGTGGAACCCTTCATCTGCTGGCAGATGTCACATTTGAGGACAAAGTCCTTGGTCTGTTTATAGAGACCTGGCCACCAATAGCGATGCTGAAATAATGAAATTGTAGCAGCCACCCCTACATGTGCAGATGCTAGACCTTCATGTGCAGCCATAATTGAACCTAACCTGTGGTCTAACTTTGATATTACTCTATCCCCCACTCCAGGAATGTGAGCAAACTGTGTGTTTTGTGGAGCTAACTTTTAGGAGTACTTGAGTGGAAAGTCTTTTGGCAGGTGGGTGTCATTGCGTGCAGCGTTGACAGCCTTCATGATGTTTGTGTCTATTCTCATACTTGAATGAGTAATTGCAGTGACTGCACCAGTTTGCATTTTTGTTTTTGTGGCTTCATCAGTGATTGAATTCCCTGGAATGTGTATGCCAACACGTTGGTGACTCAAAGTATGTATAACATGAGTCCGTGGCAAGCACTCTTTCAGCTTAGCCACCTGTTCCCAAAGCATTTTATGCTTGATAGTGGACCTTTTGAATCTCTGAATCCATTCTGGCTCCAGTAGTGTAAATAAAATACTCATTATAAGATTGGACACAATAATACAAATACAAATCCTGGATCCGTATTCTCCAATGCCAGTATCAGAGCCCCAAGTTCAGCCAACTGTGCAGTGCAATCACCAAGTGACTACGTGTATGTCTTTTCAGAATGGAATTCTCCATCCCGCATGCGCCCCTTTACAGCAGTGCACGCTGCTGAATGTTGGTGCTTTGTCCCTACAGCAGGGTGGGCAGAACCATCAGTTTTTGTGATGTAATCGTACTGATCTAGAGGCACTATTTCATTAGGCAGAGGATATTCATGTTTATGTTGGAGAAAGGCTTGTATTTGTAATGTAGAGTCAAATATGTAGTCTATATCTGTTGTGGTAAGTGAGTTAGACGATTGGATCCAACATGAATGTAATGCTTTTGCATTTGGAATGCTCGCTCTTGTGATGGCCTCTAAACTCGGCACTGGGGTCATGACAATAATTATTTTTCCTGAGCCAGTGCTCTCTCTAGCAGTTTGTACTGCTATCAGTATTTTTTCTGTCGGTGCAAAACTCATTTCGGCATTGGTGTATAAATGCAATTAATATTCAATTGGTACAGTTTCACCTTCATTGAATGTAATGTAGGTGTACCCTGTTGCCCCTGCAATTACGTGGATCACCATGTTTGTTGTTTATTTGTGTGTGTGTTTTGAAGACAGCATGTCAGCTTGTACTGAACTTAGTATGTTTGTATGTTCAGTGGTCCAGTGTGTGCTTGAGAAATCTGGATGAATCAGGTCATAGATTGGTTTAACCCAATCTGTGTAATCTGAAATGTGGGTTCTGCCAAAATCTAGGAATCCCAATATGGATTGTACCCTCTTCAACGTAGTTAGAGGCTGTAGAAGTGCACACTTCTCTAAGAAATGTGTTGCCAGGCTTTTGCCTTCACTTGACAGCTCGTATCCCAGAAACAGGACATTGAGGTGAGCAATTTTATATTTTTTAAAGTTAAATTTGTAGCCCATGTAAGCAAATCCCAGAACTATGTGATCTACTCTTGTCAAATGTACTGAAAGGTCATCATCCATCAAATATATGTC
Source organism: Calotriton arnoldi (assembly GCA_963921515.1). Classification (NCBI taxonomy): domain Eukaryota; kingdom Metazoa; phylum Chordata; class Amphibia; order Caudata; family Salamandridae; genus Calotriton; species Calotriton arnoldi. Next base: position 12,620 of record CAWUFW010021642.1, read on the forward strand.
ATCGACATAGGACAATGCCTGGTCATCAAATTGTTGTAAAAGTTCTGTTACTCAAGCTGAAAACAGCCAGAGGCTATTCCTACACCCCTGAGGCAATCAACAGAATTGCCTCTAAGAACCCAGCGTGGAAAATGCAGTCAAATACTGTCGTGTAGTTCCTAAAAATAAGATCTGCATGTTTGTTGGACAACATAAACTAAGGGATTGGTGTCTAGACTAATTCCGACACCCCCACAAGATATGTCAGCCTATAGACCAGCTAGCTCACAGTGCCACTATAAACCCCCGAACCTTACCAAGGAGCATATAGTTTCTGGCAACCATTGAACATGACAACCCTTGACCCTTCAGGGATCATGGAAACAGTACAGTACTTTTCTCTCAGTCAATCGTGCTCACTGAGTCTCAGAGAGATACACAGAAAAACGTTGGGGACGTTTTCAATAAGCATTTATTGAACCAGCACCATTCTAGTATAACACGTTTGCTGCAACAATCAGTAGACAGAAGCAATTGTAAGAGATTGCAAGCACCAACAGAGTAACCAGCAGATACATTTATGCAGGCATACATAAAAACAATAATCTTTGCGTACTTCTACGATGCAGACCCTACCTAAGTGTACCTCAATGTACCTAGCATGTATGTGGGTGTGAAGCCAAGAATCCCCTAGGAAAGAGCCAACCCCATTACCTGATGGGAGAGAATGAAGGACCCCATCTTGGTCACGAGTTGGACACTCCACAGACTGCTGCGTGTTTAAAGCTTCAGCGTGCAGGGACCTCTGTGTCAGTGTCAGCGTAGAAGTGTCTCCTCTCTTTACCTAGAGAAGGTGCGGTTCTTTTATACCAAAAAGTTAGCCTCGGGGGTTCTACCACAATCAATATGTTGTGAGTATGATTATGTAGATGAGCCTAAATCAGTAATTGTAATCATGCAAAGTAGCCCTTTCGCCCGAAGATGAAGATAGCGATGACTTTGTACAGAGTATGTTAATCCTGTTATGTACGTCATGTGCAGGGGATTTAAGATAACTGGGTAAAAGGTAATTGTTAGAACCATTATGCAGAGCAAGGTTGAACAAATGTAGGTAAAAGGTTGCTTTGCTACTTAGGCCTAGGTTAGGAAACATAACAATACTGATTTTCAAGTGCTATATTTTGTCAGAAAAATCCATTCAAGATATCAAGTGTGGTTTGTACTTTTTCCTCACTATATTGTTTATTAGTGGCCAGCTGCGCACGTTTTGTATTGCAAATGTGCTGTGCTTAAATGTCTTTAATCTAATGCTAAACAATGGGAATGATCTGGTTTCATTACGGGAAACAAGGGATTATTCATTGAAGAGGTGCAAGTTTCTATTACACCCTGGTGTTCAAGTTGTTGGAGAATTTCCCTAACTTGTTTTTTTGCCTAATTTATAATGGTGTATTATCTTTGGGGCTGTGGGGTCGACCTCAGTGGTGTTTCATGATAAGGGAAACCGTTATTCCACCCCATGGTTGTGGTATAATGCCGGAGTTTGCGCTAGTGCTCAATCCTGCACATATGAGTGTTTTACGTGTTCTGGAATGAGGTCGGAGAAGGCAGGATAAATGACTGTTTCTACCTTTGAACAGTTCTGGTGGCCAATCCTTCTCAGCCAGGAGAATGTCATAGTCGAATGACTGGTTCTCCCAAAAGAGAACTTTAATGGGTCTTTGTACGTCCCCCTCCATCTAGAGATGCATTTTCCATAGGCGATGCAGTACACTTACCAGTGTATGCGGTGTTCCCACCTGGATATAGTCACTCAGCGCTACTGCTGCCAGTCAATCCATCAGGTTCTGGTGAACTATCATGACCACTGCCGTGCATCCAGCATGGTCAGAGCCCACTCACAGTTCAGAAGCAGTGCCTTCAATATCCGTGACATGCTTGACCTAAAGTCCAGTTGCCTTCTTCTTTTTGTATTGAGGTTTGGATGTTTTAGGTTAGCCTTTCTGTTTAATTATGTAGTCAGATGAGCATTGTGAGTCCTCTGATCAGCAATTTGACTGTCCACCTCTCTCCGAATGATTTTCTAATGACTCCTAAAAGGAACAAGACGAACGTGTATCAGTATGCTGATACCTGTCAGGTGGTCAAATGTTATCACGGTTATGCAGGTTATAGCGCTTCTCGGTGGCTTCCTGTTGACGAGACCCACCCCGTGATTTAATTTTGTGATTATTTTTCTTATTATCCTGTTCTTCTTTGTAGAAGACTCTGGTGCTTGCTTAGAGTTATCCTTTTCAGAATTACTATTCAGTAGTGGTTTACCAGGTTTGGCACCCAAATTATCTTCACCTAATGTTGCATAGGTCTCCTTAATAATTTTAGGTAATGCGAGCTCCTTTTGTCCCATAGCCAAATCCCTTAGGCGTTGGCAAATAGCCAACACTGCTGCTTCCCCTTTTATGTTACGTGACATAATGGTGGATATTGTGGCAAAATTGGCCATCAGTTTCATCCTCAAATACAGGAAAGGGAGTGTCCCGTACTCATTCTGGATCTGTTTAAGCACTTCTGGCAAAACAATTAATCAAGGGGTATCATGGGTTCTGGTATATACTGCAGCAAAGACTGTACCCCAAGCTGTCGGTGCAGTCTTCCACAGGGGAGCCATCCCCATTCGCAAGCATATAGATAAAATCCTGTGTTTTTTCTGCGGTCCCATATGGGGAAACACCGTTTCAAGCTGACTTGCTTTTTGTGCAATCCAGTACGGAATCTCCTTCCGTCTTATGGCAACCTCACTTATGACTGCATTTAGTGTTTGTGGGCTGATGTCCTGTATAGCCAATTATGGTTGTGCAGTTTAATGTCAATGTTCTCATAGCGAACTGTGTCAAACATCTGCATATTGCTATTACATTTTTTTTAATAATCTACACACTTGTACTGTTGTTAAATTATCAACATCAGGATGTGGTGTGTATCCGGCTAAGACTGGCCATGTTGCTCCCTCATTGCTAAGGAGACATAGTTGAACGTCTTCTGTTGTGTGTGGTAGGGCACCATCAAACCAAAATCTGTGCTCTTGCTATATTTCTGTTTCTTCATATGGTGTGCAGTTATTCGGAACTTCAGCATGTGTGTAGTTGTGAAACAGCCTTGTCATGTCCTCTGCTGCTGGGAATGTAATGCATGAATAGAATACCTCTGTCCTATATGCTTTGTGAGCCTCAACCACAAAGACCACATCTCCACCCATATGTGTGAGACCATGTTGTTGCAATTTCTTAGTAACTGCATGTCTGCAGGTCTCAGCAATGTTAAGACCGTTGGTTTCTGACATAATATAAAATGGAATTCAGAGAAGGTAAATACAATGGGAAAATGCTTTGAAAAATTCAAGCTTGAACAACCTACAGCCAATACATAGGGTTACATACTCAGCTGAGTAGGATAGTCCCTACCACCACAGATGACTCCAGTTAGGAGGTGAGTAGGAGTCTTTAGGTATGCAAAAGAGGACTACTCAGGTGATCTATTAAATAAGAAAACCAATCGACCAACGCTGGTGGTGCCATGTCGTACGGTTTCCACTACTCAGTAGGGAATGATTGTTCGTTGGACAAAATAAATGTTGAGATAGTGCCAGACTGATTCTATGCACCCCATCAGGATATGTTGGTCTATAGTACTGCTAGCTCACAATGCCACCATGAGTACCCCTAAACCTGTAAGGTAACAAATGGCTTGGGCAACCTCAGAACATGATAACCCTGATTCCCCAAGGAATCATGGTAAAAGATCTAGAACCTTTTCACTCAGTCACTCGTGCATACTCAGGAAGATACACAAGAAATACACAAAGGGGCATTTCAATATTTATTGAACCATTCTGATTCTTGGCTAGAAGATATGCACTGCAATGATTAAAAGACAAAAGCAGATAAAAGTGATTAGCGGTATGAGAACAGTGAAAAGTATAAACAATTCCACCATTGTGCTAAAACAGTGTATACATGTGGGCCTATAAGTACTGTGTATAGCCTACTCCTACCATGCAATCCCTAAGCTAGGTGCCTAGGTGGATGTTTTGTCAAGAATCCCCTACTGGATGATCTAACTCCCCATTACCTGAAGGTACGTGTATGCAGGTCCACGTCTTGGTCCCCTTCTTGGTCACAAGTTGGACATCCCTCCTCGCAGAGGGAAAACAGGAATCAGCTGGGCTGAGACTCTGACAACAGTGACCTCGCAATGACAGCAGAGTGCTCCTCTGAATTGAACATGGAAATGCGTGTGTATTTATAGTAACAGTATTCATGATTCCTTGTCGAGGCTTCTGCCAGGCTGACATTGTTTATTCTCTTGTGATAGCCATATCGCCCCATGGACGAATAAAAAACAACAACATTTGCACAATGTATGTTTAGGCCTTGGACTAAATGTTCAAGGTGTTGTGATAGTGTACTTACGAAGGGGAATTGTAAGCAATGTGGATTCAGAGAAACTAATCGTGCACTGTCACACAAGCAAATGTGTGTCATTGTGTAGAAAAGAAGGTGGCTTAAGAAATGTGTGCATATAAAAAAGGCAGTGTTTTTTTCCCAGGCCTAACCTAGCCACATGACACTGCAACTGCCTCCCATGTTCACCTGTGATCACACTTACGCCACAGCAATTCCAACACCTGAAACGCTCCAAAGAACATCCTTGACATCAGTGTGGAAAACAAATGGGCCACCACCTCGTCCCCGTCGCAAACAACTGGCAAATTGGCAAACAGTTTTCGTGTCAGATGTGCCCTTGTCCTGCACCCGTGACCACACTCTCTCGCCTCACCCTCCAGATCTGTTTTCCCAGCTTCCCCATGAATTCAATGCCTGCCATAGTCACCTGCGACAAGCCCTTCTTGATCAAGGCCAAGATAAACTGCACTACATCCACAGTCCTGCTCCAGCCCACCGGCCTCCTTTGTGTTCCAAAAACTAGGAAAGCCTCCCAAGCCTGCGATTAAGAGCTCCTTGTGGGCATTGCCAAAGACCCTACAACCAGCTGGAGCATCCTCTGTTGCCTACGCCCCACAGAACCATCGTCAGCGGCATCTTGACCCTGTCCACCTCCATGGCCAGCCCATGTAACCCCTCCCACTGTGAACGAACAAAGCGCTTGTATGTCATTGTCTACTCCTGGCACTTGTGTGCTTTGAACAAGACGTCATGCTGTAAACAATACATCACAAACACCCCCAGCAGCTCCATGACCCGCACATCCCTAGCTGACTGTCTGTTAACACTTTGTACTATTGCTATATTGTTGGCCCTGAGCAAAACTTTCTCGTGTGCCAATTCCTTTCCCCACAGGGACACCGCCACCACTAGTGAGAAGAACTCTAAGAAGGCAATGCTCCTCCCTCTGTTCCTCCAGCTTTCGGGACACTCCTCCGCACACCAGTTCCCTTACCAGTAGAGTCCAAAACCAATGACACCATTAGCATCTGAGTACATTTGTGCCGTCCATTCACACTCTCTCAGCGCCATCAATGGAATACCATTAAATTCCGACAGAAACCTGCACCACATGTGCAAGCCCTCACGCGTACACATGGAAAACCGCAAATGATGATGAGGCTGCGAAAGACCTGCCAGTGGTAGACCTAGACGCCTACAAAAGGGCCTGCCTGCTGGTATTCCCCTGCAAGCGAAGTTCAAGTGCCCCAACTATATCTGAATGTCCTTGGCAGTCACCCTGCCTGTTGCAAGCATTGTGTCCAAAGCAAACTCATAGTCACCTTCATGTCGAGGCGTAAACAGGTTTCCATGCCTGTTGAGTTAAGTTCAATGCCCAGAAAAGACAGGCCAGTGTGGGGTCCCATATTCGTCTCTGGGGCCAACAATACCTCCAGGTCGCCCATGGGCTCTTAGACACCTACCAACTGCTGTTGACAGTCCGCAGAGCTGGCCTGACTCCAAAACACAAAACCGTCCAGATAGTGTATGACGGGCGTGTGCCCTAAGCACCAAGTGAACAGCCATTTGAGAAAAGAGCTGAAACGCTCAAACTGTGTGCCTGATATGGACCAGCCAATGGACAATGCCTCATCCACATACCCTTGACCGTCAATCTGGTTGCCCAGAAGTGGAAAATCGACGGGGTGTACTGGAAACAGCCTAAAAGCAGACATGATGTCACTCTTGGCCATTTTGCGCTCCACCAATGACATAGCAACATCTACTGATGAATAAGACACAGATGCAATGTCGTCTGCTATGAAGTAATTTACTGAAGTTCTCTGTGGTCACAACAGATATTAATGAGTCCAAACGGACCCTTCTCCTTTTTGGGAACCACGCTAATGGGCGACACAATCAGACCCAATACAGGGCAATCGGTAAAGGGGGCCTGTCATACGACCCTCCTGAAATTCTTTGTGAAGTTTATCTCGAACCACCTGTTTATGAGTTTTGGCAGATTTCAAATTCGCGGGCTACCTCCACCGTTTCAGGCCCTCATAGCCCAGCGAAACCTTCGCTCAAAGGCCTTGCATCCTCCCTGTGTGTGTAACGAGCCAACCAGTAATCCAACCAGTCCTGCTTAAGTGGCGTAAGATCCTGTTCCCATTGCTCTGTGTGTCCCCCTGCTCCCAAGATCCTGAGTTCTTAATATCATGGTACGCTTCACCCGTCTCTTGCTGTTGTGCCCCATTGTACTGAGTGCTGCCCTGGGAAACCCCCTGTTGCTCTGTAGCAGTGCATGACAGCATGCCTCCCTGCACATTTCAAGCACTCGTGTCTGAACTTGCTGTATTCTTTTATACAGAGAACCTAGTTAAAGTCCCAGCAAACTCTGAGCGCCCCATCATGTCCCTTGGACACTGCCCCCCCCTTGAATGGGACGCCCTTGAAAGGGGGGCTACATACAATTGGGAGACATCTGGCTGTAAACACAGTTTTACCAAAGTTCGCCAGGCCCATCATGTGTGTCACAAATCAAGAAAATTTCCCCCCATTTTGCTTCCGAGTCGAGGGATAAGACAGTCCTGACTCATTGTCATACTGTGCCTAGGGATACCCACCATACGCAATCTGTGCTTTCCTGATCTCTGCCATATATTTGAATAATGCCACCCATCATTCAGGGAACTTCTTGCAGTAGACACTGGTCAAAAGCAAAAGCTTGCGGTCCAATTCTCAATTATCTTCGGCACCTTGGGCCTCTATGACAACTCATCTTCTTCTTCCTTTGCCCTCAACTTCCCACGCAAGAGTTTAAACATATCTACATACTCCCCTTTCCATACTGTTTCTTCAGTAGACCGCATCAAATGCAGTCCAAGAGGTTTCATACCCCATATACAGCAACTTCTTGATCTTGAGCTCCATGCTCTCCAAACAACCTGCCATCTGCGCCTCTGCCCCTGCAAGCCCTAACCCCATGCCTTCTTTGTCGCTCATGGAGACCTCCTGCCCACTCGCCCTGCCTCTGGTGGCTGAGGCACTGAACCCCTCCCCACTGGGCTCCTGCTTCTCTGTACCCACCCCTATGTCCTGCACTTTCATAACTCTCTGCAGGCCTGTGTAGTGTATCGCTTTGTCTGGAGAGACTATCACTTTAGGAACTCTGTGTCCCCCCCAACATCCTTACCTGGCATCAAGGTCAGCAACCACACTGGAGACTGCCACCCAACCAGTTGTAAAGATCCACCATGATCACCTTCCATGACACGTTCCATCCGTGCACCCGGAGATTCCTGTAAGAAACTAGGCACAATCACGTTATACGTCCCCCACAGCATGCACTACTTTTCCACCATCTCTGCTCCACTGCCACTGGAGCATCATCATCCACCAACTCACCATCTACCTGTGCGTGGCCGACCCCTATTTCAGCGAGAACTGAATAAATTTCACGCTGCGTATACAATTGCTGTACCAATTTATACTGTATCACACCGATGTCCACCTCGGCGTGCCAAGGGGCTGCAATCCGCCCTCCCACCATTGCTCTTACGTCCCTCTAAAAAGAGCCAACAAAGTCCACTCCAGGGGCAGTACTGACCTGACTGGGTTGAGGCACCGCCGAGGCCACACTAGACCTTCTCCTAGCAGTGTTGTTGCAGTCCCATGCCACAGTTCGGCTGGCCACTCTGTGCCCTGACTTCTCGTCATCTCGGGGCCAAGGAGTCGAACAAAGCTCTCCCGAGTCCGTATGACCACCGTCGTACTGTACGTGTTAGAAAAATGAAAGATCCAGATTGCTGGAATCCCTAACTCCACTATCTTGTCCCCCCTCAACCTCCGGGAGCCAAAACCACTGCCTGTGACACCTGGGCCCCTGCAACCCCAGTGGCGCCGCATCAAGTTTCCACTCATGCAAACCAAGTCCCCCCTTGCTGCTGCGGGACCAACCATGCCCCGGACAGCTGTCACAGAGAGCTCCCTCTTTTCGATGGCACTGCACCTGTCCGCCCCGAGCGTGTATATACCATCCGCAGTGAATCCTTGGATGGTATGTGTTCTAGGTCAGTGCCCTAGCCCTCTGGATACCTGAGAACTTCATAAATGAAGCGGGGGCTTCTGTCCCTTCACTCCAGTCCAGACATGCTGCTAAAAGGGCTGGTGCCAAGCCCTCACACCATTGTCCAAATGTTGGGGGCCCACACATCCCTCCATCCACATCCCTGGGCTCCCCGGGGCCAGATGCTTCCCTCTCTTCATCGCTTTATTTCCTGAAAGGCGTGTCTCTTGGGCCCCCCCACAAAATGGGGGAATCAACTCTCGCCCAGGCCTCCTCATGCCCCCTATGTCCCTCCACTGGCGCCCTTTGGTCTACTGTGAGAAATTAGAGCAGAGAATTGACAAATGCAACACCTAAACTTGAACCCCCAATCTCCACAGTGAGAGTCGGACACCTTAACCCAGAGTTCTTCAATCTGTGGGGCGCGCCCCCCCAGGGGGGCATGACACCATCTCAGGGGGGGCGCGCACTCCACCCTAAAATCTTACCTTTGTCAAGCTAAGGAGCTAATTGTCCCAGGAGGGGGTTAATTCGTAGAGCTGAAATGCTTCAGCTGCAGTGGGAGGCAGGGAGTCTTCTCTGCTAAAACCAAAAGCGAACAAACAGACAGCTGTCTATTCCTTTGCGTTGGATTTCATAGCAGAGGAGACTCCTTGCCTCCCACTGCCGCTGAAATGACTGTCTGTTCATTGCTTTCAGTTTTAGCAGAGGAGACTCCCTGCCTCCCACTGCAGCTGAAGCATTTCAGCTCTAGGATTTTAACCCTGTCCTGGGAGGGTTAGCTCTTCCCAGAAAGGAGACAAAGGGGCATATTATCAACAAAATGCGCTAAATATCGCTAAGCGAGTTTAGCACATTTTTTTTTATCGCCGTCTATCGCTGGTTCACATCGCATCATTAGCGACCTATTATCAAGGCGCCGCTAAGATGCGATGTGAAAGCCAACGATAGTGGAGTTTAGCGGGAGAAATCCTGCGATGAACCCAGTGCGATAAAAAAGCTTGATAATAGGCAAGCGTGGTCGTAACCTGACGATCCACCTCCCATGTAACATATGGCTAAGTCATATTTCAATTAGGCGTTAGGGAAATGCGATAAACGCGCTTAGCGCACGTTTTCTTATCGCGTCGCTGGATTCGGGCCGCATTGGTAATAGGGCGATGTTGTGTTAGCGACCGTTTTCATGGACTTTAAGTCAGGAACGCCTACCTTGCATGTCATTAGCGATGACATGCAAGGCGTTATTGAAAACGGTCGCTAACATTATCAAGCAAGCGCTAAAGCAGTTTAGCGCTTGCTTGATAATAGTGCGATAGAATTATCGCCGCTTTTTGCCCGAAAACGGACGCAAAAGCGGCGATAATTTCCTATCGCCTCGTTGATAATATGCCCCTAAGTTTCTTTTAAAATTGCACAGGCAGGCGCCCAAAGCCCACAGGGCTAAAAGGGCTTCAAGTTGCCAAAAGAAAAATGCCAGCCATGTGTTGTTTAAACAGCCTGCAAATTGCTTGTCTTGACACTAAATAGGGTTATAAATAAAGACGTATGTATTCATTTGTAATGTGACTTTTCTGTCTTTGTTCCCTTTTATTATCAGTCATGTATTGTTCAGGCAGCCCGACAACACAATTAAAAGTGCTTTCTATTTATATTTGCTGTTCAAAGTATGCACAGATAAGTGCTGAAAATACAGCTTTAGGTGATTCTTTATTTTTGTACCACCTGGGACATCAAAATAATGAGCTGGCAACCCTAATCATAAAACTGGAAGTTTGTTGCAAGATCAGCATTTATTTCCTCCACCCTCGATCCCTGGTTAATGCAATAATTCCAATAGGTTAACATAACTGAAACGTTACGCTGCCATCAATAACATCCTGAGTTACTTCAAGTGTCTGGGAATGCACACTGCATTCAGACAACTCACTCCTCATTCTCGCCCTTCACTTTCACGCTCACCCTGCACTCACAGCGATCACAATGCACTCACACTGATCACCATGCACTCACACCATTCACCTGCTCAACCTGTACTCAGTGATCACTCTGCACTCACAATGCACTTGCGCTGTTCACTCTGTACCTCACCCTGCAGTCACACAAGCACACTACACAACCTGCACTCATGTGACACTTCACTCACCTGTCCCCCTCACTGCTCAATCTGCAATCTCACTCAAATAAGCCCATCAGTAACCATACATTAATTCGCCCCACTCTGCACTCAAATCCGCACGCAAATATATATGGTCACCTCACTCACCCTGCAGTCACTCCTCTTACCCTACTCTCACACAGTCGCATGGCTCACCATGCACTCACATGGGCACTCCTGCCACCCACACAGCGCAAAGGTTGAATATGCCTGCTACAAAGAACGTGTACCATGCAGATCAAAAAACTGAGGGGCATATTATCAACGGCCAGCGATAATTATCGCTGGCCGTGCTGAGCGACGAATTCCCTAACGCAGGCTATCTCTGGTATTTATCGCCCTGGTAGCGCGTTATTAACAACGCGTTTCCCCAGGGCGATAAAAATTCCAGAGATAGCGAGGTTATCGACGTTTTGCAGGGAACATCGCTGGTTTTCCAGTGATGTTCCCTGCAAAGCGGCGATACCTCTGCTGATACGACCCTGTGGTCGTATCAGCAAAATCCACCCCTATGTCTAACATAGGTAAGTCAGGATTTTAGCAGACGTTAGATTTTGGCGAAGCAGCCATTTTCGCCAAAATCTAACGTCTGCTAAAATCCTATGGACTACCTTGTAAATATCGCGATGTGAACATCAGCGATATTTGCAAAGGCAGTCCATCCGAGTACGCCCAGTGACGCCCACTTTGCATCTCATTAGAGATGCAAGGAGAGCGTCGAGGAAAAGAGTGCTAACATGCGATTATGCATGTTAGCACCCTCTTGTTGATAGGACGATAGTTTTATCTCCGTTTTTCTGGCTTTTAAAGCCAGAAAAGCGGAGATAAAGCCCTTGTAGATATGCCCCTGAGTGTGAGTAAACTATTAGTAGCGCTATAAAAAAATGAAATGTTTGTCAGAAAGGTGCGATAGAGAGATGAGGAGCATTGTTGGTGAGTGGTAGTGAGGGAATTCATGGAGAAGAAGGAAATGGGGAGGAGACGCCAAAAAAGACTGTTGCGCAGTGTGCGACCATTGCTAGGGCCAGCCCTGGCTGGGAGCGTTAGCCCCCACCCGAAGTTCGGGTCTAGTTGCGCCCCTGTACACAAGTATGGGCATGTCGTACCCCATCAAGGTTTTCATCCTAAATTACAAAAGTACACATTTACATGCACTGCAATCCATCCTTTCGGGGGGCCCCTTGATAGAGACAGCTCTGTTTTTGCCCTGATGGCCTGGAATAATTCCTAAACACATTCTTGTAAATCTATTACTATTTGCAGAGAAATGTGTTTGTTTCATGCAAAAACCAAAAAAAAAAGTTTATTTTAGATCAAAACGAGTCCTCGCATATGAGAAATTGGAGGATATCACAGATATTATTCGCTGTAAAATTAGTGGGCTGCTGCTGTGTTACAAGAGTGAAAACACACATCACTATCTCTGAATATTAGAAGTAAACACTTTTAGAATTTCAACCATAGTGCCTGTGCACTGTTAGTAGCCTGGCTAAAGAGGGTATGGCAGAGCTGAAAGTGAATCATAAGCTCAAAGCTGTTCTGAACAGGGGCCCCAAAATAGTTTTAGCCCAGGGCCCCCAAAATCCTTAACATGTCCCTGCCACCACAAAATCTGTCAGACAACATTGCTCTGAAGTAAAATAGGCAACATCATTAATTTATTATTAGTTCTATTTTTTAAACATAAGCCCGACATGTGTCCTAAACCCCCACTGCTTCAGGCAAGCAACTTATCGTACTACTAAGGAATTCTCAATGAGGTGTTCGTTCAGCGCCCTCTCTGTGGACTTTCACCTTTGTCTTTGGATCCATACCTGGTTGGTGGGCAATTATCCCATTATAATGCTGCCTAAAACGCTGGTTAATGACTTCTAGAGAAGAATTGTTCCTTGTGTACCAGCTCTGAGCTAGGGAGTGCTCGAAAAATCTGATAACACTGTCTCCCTTAGAGTCACTGTTTTGGCTGAAAATGTCTGCAGAATATTCAGCTTTGAGAGAAACTGCTATCAAAACTCTCTTGCCTTTCAGCTCGTCCTATTTATGTGAGATTGGGTTCTCAACACTTGCGGTATTAAAGACTAAGTACCGTTCAAGACTGGATGTGGAGCACAACCTGAGGATGGCATACAACACTCTTATTGTGTTGAATATTATTTGCCGCATATGGCCCGGGATATGCGCGTGGCGGTCGATTATGTAGTGTATCAGATTCCAGAAATTTCTGTCAGGTGGTGGGGGGGCCCGACATCTAAAAAAATTCAGCTGTGGGGGCTCAACCTACAAAAGTTTGAAGACCTCTGCCTTAACCACTAGGCCACAAGTGACCCCCCCCATCTGTATTGTCAGAGCGGTGTCCCCCCCGCTCCCATCTCCCACCGGTGCCGGCTCCTGTACTTCATTTGTTGGCCCCTATAGGCCTTCATGTTGCAGTCCGCAGAGATGCTCTGCTTCCAACGCCACCGTGAGCCTTCGCTTCGTTATGTGGACCATGGTGCATGACGCGTGGCCTTTACTGACGTGCGCTAAACTGCAGTAGCCCCAGGGCCAACCTCAGCAACCCCACGGCACTGGGCATAAAGGCCCTGCCCCCGCCAGCTGCAAGCTCCAGCGCAGGCCGCCGTATGGCACAGCGCGAACCCTGGGGCATCTGAGGGGCTGCTAGAGGAGCTCTAGAGCAGCCCTTCACTCCTACCTGGCCCGCTGACATGATATGGGTCGGGGTCCCGCTGCAGCCACACCGCCCGCTGCCCTACGTACTGACACCCGTGAAGTTGGCGTAAGGTGGCCAACCTGCCCGCGGGCGTAAAGAGATGAATCGCATCCTTAACCCGCCTGGAAAATTAAAATTGTATTTATTAAACGCTCCTCCAGCCACCGTGTCACCTTCCATAGAATGGTGGCTGGAGGAGGGGAAAGGGGGCTTAAATATTGGGCTGCATGGCGTTTTTAGTTGTAGCCCAAAAGTAGCCCAGATATAGCCTGAACCATACCACTCCCCCAATATTACTGGGACATGCACTCCCAGGGGTTGACTGTCCCCCAAAACCCATTAGTTAATCCTGGTCTGTCTGTGCTACTGGTGCAAGAGAAATGAGTGTGTTGTTAGTACTTACCCATCCAGTCAGATGTTACGAGTTTGCACAAATTTCCCTCCCTCCCTGTCCCATTTATGAGTTTCTTATCCAGTGCACATTTTCTGTATTCCATTCTGGTGTTGTAGTCCTCCTGTTCATACCTTTATAAATTCAGGACTACAAGTACCAGAATGCACTGACAAATCCTGGACTTCCTCAACTACTCGAAAATGGACATAGGAAATTTGGAAGTGATAAAGAATTGACGGGGATTGAAATGGTGTGTGTTTGTCTTTTTAAATACTAATGGTCTGCTAAATACATTAGCCTAGATTTGGGAGCGCCCTATAAAAATACACTGGCAAAAGCCACGTTTTTGGGTGGCCTGAAATTAGCACATTTTAGAGGACTGCGCATGATTTCTACTGGTCTGTATATTTTGTTCTCCTCATCTGACATCTAATTACTTACAGTCGCTGGCACTGATTTCGCTACACTTCATAAATTTCTGCATCCTCGCTGGCTGCCTGACTCGCAGGCCCAGAAATATGCAATAAGCTGGAAACCTCATCACCCCACTCCTCGTTTGGCGATACATGTTTCAGTGTGGAATGGAACCGTTTCTCCTTATATATATATTTTTTCTTTTCAGCATTTTCCAGCTGAGGAAGCATTTTTATGTGGCTTGAACCCTCCTGACCCAGTTCACGCTTCGAGAGGTTTGCACCTGTGTATGCATCCAGCACGGATTCACAAGCTGTAGCTGGAACACATCTAGGTAGGAAGTAATGAGTCAAGAATGTTGCAAATGAAAAAACAATTTGAATAAAAACACATTTCTTGCAGTGAACTTCTTCATTTAGATAAGATAGATATACATAGTGCAGCAGGTGCAATGGCACCGGGGCCTGGGGGGCCTCACTTTGCCGCAATAAATATATGCTTTTTGCAATCTATTAAACCAGGAGGGGCCAAATTCCATGCTTGCAGAAGGTCTAATGGCACTTTTGTTACGCCCCTAATGAGATGCTACTATTTGTCTCATACACTTTCATCAGTCATTGAGAATTATTCAATTTAAATCACACTCTGTCGGCATACATGATGGGGCATTTTCTCAAGGAGTTATCGCCGAGTTAACGGCACTACATCGCAGCCAAAGTCGCGATAAATTTATCACCCCATTCACAAGCCGGTGCTAACAGCCCATAGCACCAGTTTACCCGCGATAGCAGCCGCAAAAAACATCGCCACAAATGACACCGGCAACTATCTCTAATGAGATGCAGAGTAGGCGTTCCCGTGCAAAAAGCCGCGTCAACACCACACCGCAACATTCTCAACGACCAGCCAGATCGGCGATAAGTCCACAAAACATGCGATATGGCGCGTTAGCAGCAGGAAACTAACACCTGCTCTGACCTGGTGTAAAGTCGGATGGCAGCCGGCACCAGAAAAGGGAGCCCAGCCCACAGCCACACCTGAAGGACAACAGATGCCATGGAGCTACTTATCATGCAGCTCGGAGCCCCAAGAGGGCCACAACACCCACCGCCACCGCACCCAGGTCCGCCACCACCCCCCGGACCCTTCCGCCCCACCCCCCCGGACCACCACAGAGGCAGCGCAGACACAGACCACGGACCTTCAGAAAACGCACCAGCCTCACAGACATGACACCAGAGTATGTCATTGCCCACTACAGGCTCAAAAGGACAACCATCCTCCGCATCCTGAACATCATTGCCCACAGGCTGACGGTACCAACACAGCGGACAACCAACATCCCTCCGCAGACAAAGCTGCTGGCTGTGCTGCACCTGTTGGCCTCTGGGACATTCCAACCAACAACCGCCAGAGTCGGAGGAGTCTCACAGCCAGCCCTATCAAAGTTCCTCACACCTGTCTTGGATGCCATCATCAGCTTGGTACCCCAGTACCTATACTTCCCCCACACTGCGCAGGAACAGCTGGAGACCAAGCAAGGATTCTACGCCATATCTGTATTCCCGCACGTGTTGGGGGCAATAGACTGCACACATGTCCTACTTGTGCCCCCTGCCGACACTGCACACAATTACTGCAACAGAAAGCACACGCATTCCATCAATGTGCAGGCAATAGTGGACCACCGGGGACTCTTCACCAATGTCGTCGCCAACTACCCAGGCAGTGTGCATGACTCATACATCTTCCGTCAGTCAATCATCAACCGGCGCTTCCAGGATGGCACCTAGGGAAATGCAGTGCTCGTTGGTAAGTACCAAATGAACACACCACACACCTCAACCCCATAATCATACAACTCACAACTCTGGTAATGCACACGTCACAACCCACATACAACATGCCAAACAACATGCCCACCCACCAGACATGACAACACAACTCACCGTGGGAACATGGCCTAGCCATGTACATGAGCCATCAACGGCATGGCACCTCAGCCACACATTAGCAGAATGTGGGAAGAGGAGGGAACCAGGCATGTGTGAAGGAGGCGATGGGACCGATGAATGGGACTGCACACAATGCCAAGTGTGGCGTGGATGTGTTGGACAGACTGCAGTATGCAGACCACACACATATCCATGTCGACATACACCGCTGGTGTTTGGTGTAGTGGACAGTGGACGCAACCATGTCACCCCAGCCAGTGGGGGAGATCAAGGAAATGTAGCTTGTTACGTCCCCTCCTGTAAGCGTGAGAGGAGTGGGCTGGCCCGGCGTACGCCAGGTCAGCGTATGGTTGTGAATAAAAAGCACATAGCCCTGGGCGTGGTCCTCTTCCGGAATGCCCAACGTCCCTGCCAGGGCGGCGCCTCTCACCCCGCCACGAGGCCTACGCCGTGAGCGGTGTTGCCTGGGATCCTGTGCGCCTGCTGCACCCCGGGCCGTTGGTCCCCGAAGCCGTCATGGCCACCCCTGCGCTTCCTGGCATCACTGCTCACCTGCCGACACCAGCGTGTGTCAAAGAGGGCTCACCACGTGCCCGTGCAAGCTCCAAGCCCGAGGCACCCGACCTTGGCAGACTCCTCGGACTATCACGGCCTCCGTGACACAGGCCCGCGGAACTCCTTTCTCGTTGACGTACTCCACCAGCATACACAGCGGACAAGTAGGACATACATTTGGAACTGAGTCTTGATTTCTTCATGGCAGTGTTCATGTCACAGTACGCAAGGAGAGGAGTAAGAGGAAGATGCGCTTCAGTCCGGAGGAGAAAAGTCTCACCTTTACGGTGGTGATGGGTCACTACCAGCAACTGCACTGGTGCCACTGACTCTGTGCAGCGCATGCCTACCACACGTGGCTGTGGGTCCCTGCTGACTGCTGCCTCCGGCACACACTGCGGTGGAGTAGGTCACACGATTTGAACTGAGTCTTGCTCTCTACATAGCAGAGTCCATGTCATTGTACATGCCTCATCGCAGACTGCATCCCCTTCCAGCTCTGGCGCCACTGAGTGTGTGCCCTGAAATCCATGGGCAGTCTCTGTTTGGACGTCGGTGGCGTCTGAGCCCATGGGTTGGAGGCTGTCTTCACCTACATGTAGCTGATACTGACAAGGTGGAAAAGTGGGGTATGTAGCATTCAACTCCGCCATCTGCCTGTTCCTGCTTGCTTCTGCCCTCTGCATCATGCCCTGGAAGGTCACCTTCCACTGTCCTCCACAACCCTCCGCGAAATTCCCCTTGGATATCGACGAGTACACACTCAGCTCGCGTGGCACAGCCTCAGTGCACCGCAAGTCACCGTCCCATGGCGGTGTGCCTGTGCCGGCCGCTGTGCATCCGGGGCCACAAACTCTGTGCTGCTCAAGTCAGGGACCCATGATGTACGTACCTTGTACTGCTGATTGTCTGCACACTGTTGTGGTCTTTGCCAGCACCAACCAACCCCTGAGTGGTGGCTTACACTACCCAACACCCATCCAGCACAGGCGTCACTGGAGATGTGAGCCTGGCAATAAAAGGGGCTGGGCGCACGTGCCTGTGGCCAGTCCCATGAACTCACACAGTGTGTCTGTGTGGTTATTATGTATGCATGAGGGACCGGGGTCATTCCACATAACATTGTGCTGTGTACAGCGTGCGCATCCATGTCACCTCAGGCAGGGGTGTAGACCTGGGACATGAAACCGTGTCGTACCTCCCTGTGAGCGTAAGCGGGGTGGACAGGCGTACGACGGTACTGCGTGGGGGTGTGGCTACTCCACACATGGATCTGGGTGTGATGCAGTGTAGGCCTTGCCAAGGATGTGGCTGATGTGTGTATCTCTGTTGTAGTGTCTGCGCCACCCGTCCAGCAATCGACAATGTTGCCATGTGGCATGCCCCCTGTATGCGTGCTCGGTCGAAGGGGTACATGGGGGAGGGCATGCCCGCTCGGGGTCAGGGATCACACATGCCAACTGTTGTGTGTGTCGCTATTATCGCTGCATGAGCCAAAGATGTACCCTCAACTGCATGTCGGGTTCAGCCAGGCAGGTGCTCTACATCTGTGTCAGCCCTGTCCTTGCAATGGGCTGACACACACGTGGCCGGCCACATTCTGCGCATCATCATCACTGTGTCGTAGTCAGGCTTGTGGACATGCGCAGACAGTCATGACAATGGTGTGCCGTAGGGGGGCATGTGATGCAATCGCGCTGTGCACAATAGTGAATGTGCTCGGGGGTGAGGTGCAGCAGTGAGGCTAAGTAATACACAGTGATGCCGCTCATTAGCAACATGCAGTACATGTCATACGGGAATCACTAAGTCACACATATCACACACCAATGAACCAGTGAGCCTGCCAACACATCATGCAGTACGTAGTCCTGACTCATGTCTCTCTGCACTGTCACAGGTGACCAAGGATATGCACTCTGCACTTGGATGATGACATCCCTCCGAGCCCCGAACACACAGCCCCAGAGGCAGTACAATTTGGCACACAAACGCACCAGGGGCATCGTGGAGCGCACATTTGGCGTGTTGAAGTCACGTTTCAGGTGCCTGGACGTCACAGGTGGAAGGCTCCTGTACAGCCCAGGCCTCGTGTGCAAGATGATCATTGCATGTTGTGTGTTGCACAACATATGTGTATGCAGCAGAGCCCCATGGATACGAGTGCCAGATGCACCAGATGATGATGATGAAGATGAGGCAGGTGGACCGCACCCCACTGCAGCCACAGCAGGAATTGCCCGTAGGGACTACATCATTGACAATTTCTTCTCTGGTTGACGTCACATTGTGAGGGTCCTTAGCAGTAATGGCACAGTACGTTGACTGACCACAGGCACAGCATGTGCTAATAAATGCATTCAGAAACACATTCCCTGCGTGCATGTCACTCATCTGTACAGGCACTTCACTCAGACACGTGTGGGTGCGACATGTTTTGCTGACAATTTAGGAATTTGTTAATGGATGGTGGGTGTGTCACCTCTGTGCAGTGAGGCTGTTTAGGGTGTCACGTATTCGGACTGCCAGTTCTGTGTGTCACAGTTGTTAGGGTATCCCACTCTTGGGCGTTTCACATGTGTCCCAGTTCATTCCATTTTGTCTGTCATTTGTGGCCTACAAGTGACAAGAGGGCTTCTTTTGGGCTCTGATATGTGCCGCCATGATGCAGGGATGCACCCTGTGACTCAAGTCCCGTGACATGGGCGACATGTACTTGGGGGGAGTCACTGCCCCTACATTGGTCCATGCTTTCATTATTGTTTGGTCATGGACTTGGCACGTCGGTGTGCAGGGGGTGTTGTTTGTCCCTCTGCAATGTGAGAAGGAGATGCGGTTTCACGGTGTGTTCCATGTTTGTTTCCGCATTGGCGCAGGTTACATACTGAGTGCATGTCAATGTACATTGTGGCTGTTTGTGGGGATCTGCCTATCTGATTTGGACAATGGTAATTTGTTGTGCGTCACAGCTGTAGGGTTGTGCTTGTACGTTGTCATCTCACCGTTTGTTGGTCTGCTTTTATGGTGCATTTTCCCGCCAGACGCGTGTGAATTGCAGGCCTGTCGCTGGTTTTCGCTGCTTTTTGTATCGCGCTTGGCCTCATCGCAGCTTTTTTGCGTTCGTGTTTCGCATTTTTGCGGCGTGGCGTTAATTTTATCGCGGTCATTTGACGCGTTATCTGGCGACTATCGCATGGTGCCGCAGTGTTGTGAATACTTGGTTAACACAGCGTAAAATTCCAGCGATAGACTGCGATGTTGGAGGTTGCGTTAAGTAACTTTTTCGATGGTTATCACACGTTCTTGAGAATATGCCCCATTGTATGAAGCTGGGTACATTCCCCAATCAAATGAAAACGTGATATGTTTTCAGGTCAAGAGTAATACATGTCACGAATAAATTTATGGCTCAGCTCGTTCAACTTTGTGGTTCCGTTTTTTTTTTTTCACTAGGAAAATGTTTTTCATTGTTGAGAACCTCCTTTCTAAAGTCCCAAGAATGTTGAGAGTATTATCTTTTAATTTCCACACTGGAAGCACGTTTACTTCAACGTTTTCTGAATAGTTACAATGTCCTGCATGGCAAATACCCAATTCTCATCCCTAACCCTATAAACTAAACTGTAGAACATCCATCCACCATACCAGCAGCTTTCCAGTAATTGAAGCTCCATCTGTGAATCCTGATCCTAAAGGGTTATAGTTCTTTCAATTAGGATAAAGGGAATGACACCTATGAATTTTTGTGCAGCTAAGCTATAGTTAGGCGTACAGATACAGACGCACATATTCACTAGAATGAATCGTTCAATAAAGATGTATTCAAGTACAAACTCTTCCAAAGAAATGGTGGGTGAAAGACAATAAAGAGGCTTGTATGCTGTCCCCTCCAATAGAGATTTGTGCATGATGGATCCATATATTGGGCCCAGTTAATATACAAATCATGAGGAAAATAATTTCTAAAGAAAAACTTCCTAAATTCTTGTAATGGGAACTGATCCTCAAGTGGAGGTTCTGTGCTGGTGCCCTTTATGGTTAACTAAGAAGGAAGTGTGACTCTATTTTTCTCCTTTCTGAATTATCTGTGAAGGATTTACCCTACTCACCATCATCAAACAGCATGCTCACTTGAGTGAGATAAAGCCGACGGTTCATACGCTTACTCCATTGCAGACATGGGTGAAAGTAGCCAGAGTACTGTCTGTGGACATGCCATTATAGCTTCTTTTGTTAGAAGACTTGGGTGGGACTGGCTGTAGCGGGCACTGGGCGTTTTCCCGGTGGGCCGGAAAGGTGGGGCCGGTTTTGGAGCAGTGGGGGGCGTTTTTGTTACTGGGGACCGTTTTTCCAGCAGTGCTGCAATATCGGCCCCCTGTAACAAAAGCAGCAGCAGTGTTTTCCACCAGCAAGTCCACCCAACCCCCCCACCCCTCCGGGGATGGTCCGAATTAATTGCCAGGGCTGGTTTGCGTCCTCAGTCCAGCCCCGGTAGAAGACTGTTAGGTTACAATACCTATGTGATAAATGCTTCTTTTTACCTGGTAACCCCAATTTTCTGCTAAATTTTATTGCTGGGTTTTAGACTCCGCACACTGGTATTCTACTGTCCAGTAGTCAGTGTATGTGTCAGACCCCTCAAAACATGTAAAAATTGAGGAAAACCTGATTGACCTGTTCAACTGTCCTGTAAGCAGAGAATATATTGTGTCGAAACTTCACCATGCTTTGGAAAGTTGAATCCTCTTGTGGACCGCAGTACTTATTGTGCCATCCACTAATGTCACAAAGCAAACATGGCTTCTGGCCTACCATTGTAGACTCATTGCTGCAGTCTAAACCTGCAGCCTGAGCAGAAAAAATAACCCTTTTGAGAAGGGAAAAGCCTTAATTTTAAATATTAGTAAGTCATCTCTATAAAGGCCTTGTAACCCACAAGTTAGGGGTTCACTGATAGAATATCAATGTCAAAAATATCGATGTCCTAAATATCTAAAAAAACATATCGAATACAAAAATATTGACTCCAATACCTAAACAGGTAAGTACAAAAATATCGAATCAAAAATATCAGTGTAAAAAATATCGATTTAAATATATAGTTAAAATAAAATAATATATATTAAATATATTAAATATTAATATTAATTTTAACAAAAAAATTAACTTTCATATACATTTTTACAAAATATAACAAATAAATATACAAACATAATAATTTATACATGTATATATATTTACTCTAAAATAATTAATAACATATCTTTAATTTATTAAACAAATTTTTTTATATAAAAATAATATATATATATAACTAATTTAAAATATAAAAAAAAATCTTAAATAAATTAAAACAAACTATAAAAAAATATTTAAACTTAAATTGCCCAATACAATAAGTGCAACAGTAGAGAAAGTGTTGGATAGCAAAATAATTAGATTTACTATTCCAACTCCAGGGAGTGCAACAGTAGGGAAAGTGTTGTATAGCGAAGATGTAAAAATTTCTATTCCCACTCCAAAGAGTGCAACAGTAGGGAAAGTGTTGGATAGTGGAGGGGTAAAAATTACTATTCCCACTCATGTGAGAGCAACAGTAGGAAAAGTGTTAGATAGCGGAGGGGAAAAAATTACTATTCCCACTCCAGTGAGTGCAACAGTAGGGAAAGTGTTGGATAGCGGAGGGGTAAAAATTACTATTCCCACTCATGTGAGTGCAACAGTAGGGAAAGTGCTGGATATTCGGAGGGGTAAAAATTACTATTCCAACTGCAGTGAGTGCAACAGTAGGGAAAGTGTTGGATAGCGGAGGAGTAAGATTTACTATTCCGAATCCAGTGAGAGCAACAGTAGGGAAAGTGTTGGATAGCGGAGGGGCAACAATTACTATTCCCACTCCAAAGAGTGCAACAGTAGGGAAAGTGTTGGATAGCAGAGGGGTAAAAATTACTATTCCCACTGCAGTAAGAGCAAAAGTAAAATAAATATTGGATGGCGGAGAGGTAAAAATTACTATTCCCACTCCAGTGAGTGCAACAGTAGGGAAAGTGTTGGATAACAGAGGGGAAAAAATTACTATTCCCACTCCAGTAAGTGCAATAGTAGGGAAAGTGTTGGATAGCGGAGGGGTAAAAATTACTATTCCCACTGCAGTAAGAGCAAAAGTAGGGAAAGTGTTTGATAGCGGAGGGGTAAAAATTACTATTCCCACTCCACTGAGTGCAACAGTAAAATAAGTATTGGCTAGCGGAGACGTAAAAATTACTATTCCCACTCCAGTGAGTGCAACAGTAGGGAAAGTGCTGGATACGGGAGGGGTAAAAATTACTATTCCCACTCCAGTGAATGCAACAGTAGGGAAAATGTTGGATAGCGGAGAAAAAAAAATTACTATTCACACTCAAACACAAACAAAAATTTTGATAAAAAAAATAAATATATAAAACATAATAAACAATATTAAAAAAATATATATAAAAAATATTAAACATATAAAAAGAACACATATTAAACATTAATTACATGTAACAAAAAGCTAGAAATATTATATAAAATAAAATAATAAATACATTAACAAAAATATAATTCTTTTAAACTATTAATTAATTAATTAAAAAAATTAATTAGAACATAAATGTATTTATTTTATTTCCTACCCTATAACACCACACCAATAACAAAACACTTCAAGATTTTTAATTAAATTTATTTACATAATTAACATAATTAATAATCAATCAAAAAATATTATTAATACAGAAAACTAAAAAACATGAATGAACTACACAAACTTTAACACTATAATATCCACAACACCACCTAAATAAAACTATAAAATAATAAAACACAATTAAAACTTATTTTAAAATGTAAAACTATTACTATTAACAACTAATAATAAAATAATTACATTTAATTTAATACCCACCCTTTACCCCTTTAAAAGTAAAAACAACACACAAAACAATAAACAATTACCCAAAATAAATATCAAATAATTAACATTAATTAACAACTATATATTAATTAATTAAACACAAATTACTTACCACCCTTTACTCCTATAAACACCACAACACACACCTACAATTATTTACACAATTACCATAATTAAATACCAATTAATTAATTAAAATTAATTAACAACTAATTATTAATTCATCAATTAAAAATAATTTTCTTCCCACCCTTCACACCTATAAAAACCACAACACACACCTAAAATTATTTACACAATCACCATAATTAATTACCAATTAATTAATTAAATTAATTAACAACCAATTATTAATTCATTATTAATAATATACTTTACCAATTTAACACTATAACATCTCAATTAAACAAATATTAATACATTAATTTAATAAATATTAATAAATAAAAATGAATCAATGAATTTAATATAATTAAATTACTTCCCACCCTATTCCCCTATAAACCCACAACTTGCTACGGAACTAAAAACGCAAAATTCAAATAAAAATACATTAATGAATTCAATATAAGTAAATTACTTCCCACCCTATTCCCCTATAAACCCACAACCCGCTACAGAACTAAAAGCGCAAAATTCAAATAAAAAAAAATAACTACTAAACATTTAACACACATATTAAAAATACAAACAATTCTTATACAAAAAAACACACATCACATACATATAAAATATATACTAAAATACATAACAATAAAAACGATATTTTTAACAACTATATTTTTGCAAACGATATTAAATACTTCGATATTTTTAAAATCGATATTACTTACCTTAAATCGATATTCTTGACCACGATATTCTTGCTGTCGAAATTTCTGACCCACGATATTTATGCCTCGATATTTGTGCAACTCGATATTTATGACTTGATATTCTGTCTCTGCACCATGTTAGGGTGCATGGTGTTTAAAAGTGGGACACTTAGAAATTTTATGTTACCAAGGGCCTATAGTGACAAGCCCCCAACAAATGTTTTCACTGTAGAAGGCTCTGGCTGTCCTATGGGAAAACGAGACTACATGTCAAAATATTAATTCTGCTATCTTCATTTTGACAAACTCGAAAAATTATTTAACCAATATTTGCAATATTTATCAAACATTCAATCTAATGGTAAAGTTTGTTTTTTTAGTAATATTTAGGAAAATTAACTATTTGATAATGTCGTTTTCCCTACCTATAGGTCCCTGAGGCTAATTTGCATTAGCCTGACAGCAGCTGCTCATCCAGTGCTTGACCTTGAGGTGTAAAAACTGCTCCCAGAGCAGAAACAATGGCCTGGTTGTGGGTAGGAATTTCTCCCCTTGCAGGAAGACCATTTAGGGTGTACTCAGAAATGTCATTAACTTGTAAAGGGCCTGCCCTTTCACAAATAAATGTAAGGTGAGACCTGGGGACGGAACACCTTTGTTCTCCAAGCCAGACTACCTCCAAACTCAGTGGGAGGAAAGCTACCCCCAGAACTTGTTTTGAGTGACCACAAAGGGGGAGGCTATTCATTTCCCTGCACACATCTCTGGGTGGGCACACAGGCTCTGCACAAGGGAGAAATTGTTTCCCCTTCTTCGATTTTAGGAGTACGGTGAACTGTGAGATCACAGTACTGCAACTAGGAACTTCTGAAAAAGTTGGGATGGTTGCCCCTGTGAGCATTTAACCTATCGGTCCGGGAGGAGCCAGTAGGCATCTCACCCACTAGCTAGTGCCAATCGTAACTGTGGCACCACAAGGCACCCTCCTCAAAACAGTCTGGACTTGTGGAAGGACAGAGGATGGAATGCACCTGCTATTTCAGACCTGAGAGGAGCTCTGAAGGGCTTGACCTCCTGCCACTTGTACCGAGGACAAAGAAGTGTACTCCAAGGAGAGTCAGTTGGTTGGCCTCCTGTTTGGCTAAAGGGCTGCAACAAACTAAATGTATCATTCCTCTGCAACTCCCAGCTGACCAGAACCAACTGGACCATACCCCAGAGCCTGCTGGTGGCCTCTGCTGGACTGAGTCTTGACCTCCAAGTGCTGTTCCTGACATCCTGGAACCCTTTCTGTGTATGGCTGGACTTCTCCTACCACCTATGAAAACCTGGGACTTAAAAGTGTTTTGGACTTGATGGCCTTTGGACGATCGGGACAAACCTGCCAAGCCAATCCACACAGGGTGCATTGCCAATGGGCTGAAGAAATAGATTTCTCCTGCTCTGAACAATTCCGCAGCAGCAAATCCAATTGAGAGGGACCTTGATGAGTAGGTATCTGACCTTGTGGAGCCATTGTTGGATAGAGTTCACAGCATTGACCCGCTGGGGGATTCTGAGATTCGAAGAGGCACATTTTACTAAAGACTTGCATTGTCCTTGTGTGACGCAAGTTGTCGCAAAGCAACGCAACTCCTTCAATAGGATTTACTAAGCACCGCAAAGCCACTTTGTATGGCTTTGAGAGGTTTGGTAGATGCAAAGTAATGCAAGACTGCTTTGTGTTACTTTGCGTTGGGCAGGTGTTACATGGGTAGACCATGGGCATTCCGGTGCATCCACCCATGCATTTGACCACAAGCCAAGAATTACAAAGACTTGTAAACCTGGGTTTGCGCCAGAATAGTGCACCTAACTGTCAGAGGAGAAAGAAGGAGAAAAACCTTTATTTCTTCTCGTTCATTTCTCTTTCCACATGTGCTGCATTTTGCAGCACATATAGAAAGAGATATATGTCTCTAAGGAATGTTTTTGTGCACAAAAGGGTCCCTTCCTGCACAAAAACAATCCTGCCCGTACTGCAGAAACCATTCACTAAGGTACAAGGGGGCCTGCATTGGTGCTAGACAGCACACTGTGTGCCAGCGCAAGTAGAGAGCAGAAATGCTCCATATTTTGTATACATGGACCATTTCTGCCTTCTCCCTTTCATGCAACACAATGCAGCAAGTTGCCTTGCTGCGTTGTGTGAAAGAATGGTAAATCTGCCCCAAAGCTTGAGAATAGAAGTCTTGCATAGGCAAAGGGGCAAAGGTATCAAAAGTGTCCGACTGCTGGGAGGACTTCCCTCAGTGTGAAATTCAACTCTTCCCACTCTGAGCTTTTCTCACTTAAATGAACAGCTTCCCCAGGATCCTGCTCAAAGGCTATCTGACATTGTGAGGCCCTCTTATGACATAGTCTGCTGCCTTGCCCCACTAAAAGATTTTGACTTCTATTTTTGAGACAAAGTCCCAACGTAAAACGTCTGACCAGATCAAACGTGATTTGTGCATCTAACCCACCCTCCATTGGGGTCAGTTTGGAATTCCATGTAGATCCCTGTCTATTGTAAGCAGTGTATGTGCATTATTACTTAGCACTTAGTTAAGCTATTTATACTTTAAACTTTGAAAATTCATATCTCTGGTTCCCCTTATTGGACTTTTGTTGTTTTGGTAGAGGTTTATTGATTAACATTTACTTGATTTTTGCTAATTCAGGTTGGGATTTTTCTTGCTTTGTGTTTTGACTTTATTACTCTTTTGATACTGCATAAATACTTTAAACATTGCTCTAAGTAAAAAGCCTGTCTGCTATGTGCCATAGCTTCCATCAGGTCAAATTAAGGCTAATTTAGTGACTGTAAGGGTTCACCTTGACAAAGGTTATGATTATTCCTTGAGGTAAGTAATCACCAATTAATAATCCAGTTTCTTACAGTTTTAAATTATTAGAGTAACTCGGAATTTGCAGTTTATTTGGAAATCAAATACCATCAACCTTTCCTACACAAACCAAGCTTCTCAATCCTAATATATGCACTTTAAAAAGTGACTGTAACCTTACTTCAAGATGAAATCCACCAAATCTCATTGCTCACACTGTTTACCTTATATCTCAAACTGCTGGACTTCCTGTTCAAGGGGTCAGATGGGGTCAGTGGTCTCCATTCATCAATATGCCTATCAAATACAGTTATGTTAGAAGATATCATCCTCCAACAACATCCCAACTCATCGCTCATGCCTATCTGATTTACAATAGATGCAAGAAAATATCTTAATAGTGAATGTCCGAAAGTCATAATTCCTCCTCATTACCCTCAAATACAAAAAACTTTGATCCTGTGCTTCTAAAGGAACTCTCATTTGAAGTATTTTCACCTGCATCTGCTTTAACAGCAACATTTCTTGATTAATACTAGAAACCAATCTCTCTGTCATTCCCGTCATCAACAGGCTTTCTCAATCTGCCAAGATCTACCTAAACTACTTCAAGAAATTGAAACACCTGTTAATCCATGCCATCAATATAAGAAATTAAGGGCTTGATTACAGGTTTGTCAGATAGGATTCTCCATCACATGCGTGACTGATATCCCGTCCTCCATTTTATAAGTTCCATAGGATATATTAGAATTGTAATTTGGCGGACAGGATGTCCGTCATGTTTGTGATGGAGTAACCCTGTGCGCCAAACTCGTAATCAGGCCCTAAGTTATTAGTTGAGGGGGGATGGTGGACCTGCACCTCTCTGCGGGGTAACCCCTACATTTTGTACCTTCACCAATACTGCTTTGCTGATTTTGTTTTTCGCTTTTGTTGGCCCTCTGTGCACTTTACCACTTCTAACCAGTGCTAAAGTCTTTGTGATCTCTCCCTAAAACATGGTAAGATTGCCCTGCACCTGATTGGCACATTTAATTTACTTGTAAGTCCCTAATATATGTTACTACATGTACCCAGATCCTGTAAATTAAATGGCGCTAGTGGGCCTGCAGCACTCATTGTGCCACCCAATAAAGTAGCACTCTAAAAATGCCTCAGGTCTGCTATTGCAGCTAGTAGTTCAGTTTTAAATTGCCAATTCGACCTGGCAAAACACTTACAAGTCACCCCTTCGGTAGGCCGTAAAAGGATCAAGGACAGACTGCATGGTATTTAAAAAGTAGGCAATGTGGGTTTATATTTTACATGTCCTGGTAATGAAAACTTCTGAAGTTGTTTTTCCCTATTGTAAGGCCTATCTCTCCCATTGACTAACACTGGTTTACCTTATTACAGTTAATTAGTGCTAACTTTAGTTTGGGAGCAGATAGAGATATGCTGTATATGCTGTTTAGATTCAAATGAATTGTAATTTAAAATCCTCTGTATTGGCAAATTCTGATTTTAGGTCATAATTCTAGGTCACTGAAAATGCCACTTTCAGAAAGTTGGCCTTTTCTTGTCCTAAACTTTGTGCCTTCGGCCAGTGTCACTTGATTGCGAATGGCACTGCTCTTGGGGTTTGTTTATTCCTCCCAGACAATGACACATAGGAGACTCCTTTTGCGAAGTCTTGGCCATCCTGTCAAGATGTCTAGGGGCAGAGCTGTGTCCTGTCCCACTTGCACTTCAAAGGAGTTGCCTCCAGCATAAAAAAGGAACCTGGAACCAGCCTATTGTCACCCCAGACAATGTGGAGCCTTGACAGGGGAAAGGAAGCACTGTGGAGGATGGACACAGTGTGCCCCCACACACAAAGGCTAGTACCAGGTATAAATATCAGACACTCAGAACAACTCTCCATTACACTCCTTGACCTTTGGACATTACAGAAGAAATGCCCTGCTGCCCTACTGCCAGAAGGACTGCCCTGCTGCCAGAAGGACTGCCCTGCTGCTAAAAGAACTGCCTTGCTGCCCTGCTATCTGAAGAAGAAGGATTGGAACTGCTCCATGAACCCATTACCACCAGATTGACTCCAAGGGCTAGTTGTCTGGCCTCCTGTGATACCTATAAGGTCATAACAAGTTCCTGAGTCCTTGAATGCTGCCGGCTGGTCTCTGCTGGAGCGAGTCCTAACCCCACAAGTGGTACCTCCCAGGTCCTGGACCCATGGAAGTGGTGTTGGTGGTACTGCTCCTGCCTAACCCTAAAACCTGGGACTTAGAAAATGTATCAAGAAAAACTGCCTGGAGAACTGGCAGAAGACTTGGATCTGCCTGCCAGTCGATTCTCCCAAGGTGCCTCCCCGGTCGGCCTGAGTTCGTAGTAGCTCCCACCACATTCTTCTCTGCAGCAGCAAATCCTCTTCAGTGGGATCTCCCGACAAAGGTATCCAGCCTCGCGGAGCACTCTTCAGCTATAGCCTGCAGCCTCTTCCCACTGGGTGATTCCAAGCTCCATAGAAACTTCTAAGTCCAAAGGTAGAAATCTTGAACGGGCTTGACGAGGACCAGCTCCCCATTGACGATGATGACCTCCTCAGTCTGGAAATCCACCTTTTCCCACCCAGATCTTTTCTCGCCGTCATTGAAGGTGTGTCTTAGACTTTGCCCACTGGCTCCTGGGCATCGATGACTAGTACCCAGAGAGAGACTGCTGCCTTTTCCCGCTAAACTCTACCTTCTCCCGAACTTTTCTTCAAGAATTTTTCAAAGACCGATCTATCCAACTGGTGGTCCATCGCGGTTGGCCTTAACATTTGACTTTTACCCGGTCTATCGCGATTACATCTGTGGTTGGCACTTTGATCTTTTAGGCAATAACATTTTTTAAAATTCATAACTCCGGTTCTACTGATTGGATTTAATTTCTTTAGGTGTAATTTTATTTATTAAAATTTACTCTATTGTTCTAAATTGGTTTGGAATTTTTCATATGTTGTGTTTTTACTTTATTACTGTATGTGTGCTGCATAAATACTTGATGCAATGCCTCTAAGTAAGGCCGTGCTGCTTTTGTGCCTGGCTCCCAGAGGTAGCATACGTTAATTTAATGACTTTGGTGGTTCACCCTGACAAGGATTGTGGTAGTTACTTGAGTGGAGCTTCCTCCCTCTTCAACCAATATCCCAATTTCTTACAGGGGGCTTCCCAACCCAAGCAATAAACACAATCCTTGACAGGATGAACCCTTATTAGTCACTAAATTAACCTGAGCTCAACTCCCTGGTAGCTATACAGAGAGAAGACAGACTTAACATATAGCAATCTGTAAAGTATTTGTGCGGTATCAAAACAATAATAAAGTCAAAACACAACACAAAAAGACTCTCAGTCCTAAATTAGACTATGTTTTTAAAAATAAAATGTTACCAAAACAACAAAAATCCAATAAAAAGTAATGGACATGAAACTAACTCCAAAAGGTATTAAGCACCGCAAGCACTCAACTGGCCACTGTAGACCATGACCTCGGCACAATTTGAGACTAACCACGAATGAGTGCGGGTCAGATATAGAAACCACATTCGACCTGGGCAGAAGTTTTAATGTGGGGCTTAGGGGCTGATTTAATTTTGGGCAGAGGGCCAGTTGTTCTCCCAGGGTGATGGAGTAAATTACTCCGTCGCCCTAGTGGAGGGGCCACCCGCCAAATTTATAGATGACTGCCAAGCTGGTGGTCATAATGCATCGGCAGGAACTGCCATCACTGCCGTTCCTGTCGATGCATGTTTCTGTTTGGTGCAGGGCTCCGTCAGCAGGAAATGGGATTTTCTTTATGAAAATAGAAAATGCAATGCACCCTTTGCCATGGGAATCTTCTCCTATGGCAAGAGGAGCATTTAGCAGATTTTACTGCCCCTTACCACCAGGGTTTTCCTGGCGGTGACAGGCAGTGAAAACTGACCTGCAATTCCGCCCCTAAATTAGGTGGACAGAATGACAGGTCAGCCTCTGACGGCCCTCACTCCACGGTTCCGTTGGAGGGGATTAATCACGGTGGAGGCGAAGTAATCTCTGCTGTGATTAACCCTAAAGTGAACCCACAATTTAATTTGGTGGGTGGAATGCATTCTTGGCGGTAAGGATACTCTTTTGTGACAGAGTATCCTTACTGCCAAGAATTAAATCAGTTCCTAAGTCTCAAAAATGGAAGTGAAAATTCTTCAGCTGGGCAAGGCAGCAGGCTGTAGTCGAAGAAGGTTCCAGGGGGCAGATAGTCCTTGAATGTGGTCCCCGCAAGAAATTGGAATTACACACCCAGGGAAGTATTCTTGCCATTCGGATACTTTTGGTGCCTTGGCATGATCAATTTTTTGCACTTAAGGCCTGACTGAGATCCTGACGGACGCGTTAATCCGTCACAACGGTGACAGATATCCCTTCCGCTGAAATATAAATCCCATAGGATATAATGCAATTTATATTTCAGAGGACGGGATATCTGTCACCATTGTGATGGAGTAATCCATCCGCCAAGCTCGTAATCAGGCCCTTAGTCACTTTATCAGAGCTTGGAGTCCTTTAGCAGGGCGAGGCTGCATGCAGTAGCTGAAGAGGGTTCCACAAGGCTGGATTCCTTCTCTGTGAGGTCCCACATTACTGGATCTGGAATTTGAATCTTCAGCCCAACAGCAATGCGTCAGGGGCAGATAGCTAGGAAGGTTTGTCCCAGTCCTTCAGAGGTTTTTATGTTGAAAAGGTTTCAAAGTCCTAGGTTTACAGGAGTGGTAGGAGATGTCCAGCCAGGCACAACCAAGTGTTCAAAGACCTCATGAATAGCACTTGGGAGTCAGGACTCATGCCAGCAGAGTCCATCAGCAGGTTCCCGGTCAGGTTCAATTGGAAGTGATCAGCTGGGAGCTTGAATGGGAGATCAGCCTTATGACCCTTGGAGTCCACTTCTTTGTCCTGGGTACAAGAGACATCAGGTTCAGTCCTTTAGGGCTCCTCTTAGGTTATAGACTGCAGGTTCATTTCTCTTCTGATCTTCCTCAGGTTCCAGTATTGTTCTGATGTGGGAGCCAGGGGATGCCACATTTATGCCTGGCATCAGTTTGTGGTTCGGAGTGACTCCTGACCCCTCCATAACCAATGGGGTAGTAGTTCCCAGGATTAACTGTCTGTCCTAATACAAACAATCTCACAGTGTCCCTCACCCATAAAATCCAAAATGTTGAAACCTTTCTTCCCTGCTTGTGAGCCTGTGTGCCATCCAAAGGTGTGGCCAGGACAATGAGTCCCTGTTCTGGGGTCACCCAAAGCCAATTCTGGGGGAAGATCTCCTCCCACTGGGTTTGGTGTCTGCCTGACTGGATGAACAAAGGAAGTAGGGCTGTCCAAGTGTCAGATAATATTTTATCTGTGACAGGGGAGGCCGCTTTGAAGTACTTAGGGGTACCCCAATAATATTTAAAAGAAATGTTTCATCCTGTCAAATGGTCGATTTGCAGTATTGACACTACTACAATCAGGCTGCAATGGTAGGCCGGAAGCCATGTTTGCACTGCCACTGTAGTGGATGCACAATAGGTGCTGCAGTCACTAGTGGTATTTAACTTCCAGGCCCGGGTTCATATACTAGGAACTTATAGACAAGTTCAATATACCAGTTAAGAGTATACTAATTCAAACATGTTTATAGGGAGAACATAGGCAGTTTACTACTGGTTATCAGGGGTAAACTGCATAAAATTCTAAAACCAGCAAAACACATAGGACAAAATTCTGGAGGAGGGGCATTAGCCAAATGATGGCCATTTCCTACATGAACGAACTAACACAAATGCAGGCCTTGTAGTTATGTCATAAATATGTAAGTTGCGTAAATAACACTCCAATGTCATGTTTGACTTGACTGAATTCAATTAGCATGAGAATTATCTCACTAGGTAGAGAAAACCTTTGCACAGGCAAAGATAAAGGACAACTGAGAAACTTTTGCAACCTTCACAAAGGTAAACAAATTGGGAACTTTCAGGTGAAATATATAAATTGCATACCAGCAGTTCTATCCCATTGTAATGGCAGCAAGGCTACACAGACCAGCGTCCCTTAGACCCATTATATATGTAGTGATATGCCTCCATTCACCTGCCAAGTCTTCCCACATCACTTTCACAATTTACAGCATCATTTCTATTGATAACTCCCCATTGGACCTGGCAATGCCGATCAAGATTCCAAGAGTTTTGTAAGAAACACAGCAGGATCATGTTCATAATGGAACCCAGTATGTTCAGGAAGGAAATGACAAGATGACAGGCCTTCTACTGCATTGCTCTGGGGGTATGAAACACCACCCAGGGTGAAATCTATTGAGCAGTTCTTCTCTGCTCCACAAAAGACCTCTTAAGACCTCTTTTAATCAAAACATAATCACTGTGTAATGTCCCTGTTACCAGTTGCTTTGAAGAGTGCTCCCTCCTTTGCCCATATCACAAGTAATTTTCTTTTCCCTAGCCCAACTTGATCTAGTCCACATGTCCTGACATTTTGCCCCAATACCTCTTGACCTGAATCACACTACTCCTGTAACTCTCCTGTGTTGACACTCCTTTCACTTTACTACCCAATAATTGATTGTCTCCCCATTCTCACATGCACACAGTACTCTTTAGCTGTGTAGCTAATAATCTTTTTATTTTAAGTCCACACCAGTGCATATTGTTTTTAAGTCCACACCAGCGCATATAAATCAAGCAAATGGCATCTCATGCCAAGTTAATATTCAAATTCATTTTTTTAATACAAAAAATATAATAAATAGCCATGGATGTTGATTTAGCAAAATGCTATGGGTAGCAGAAGTGACATCACACACCCTTCAACATTAGTGACATCACAGGAAGTGACATTATATGGCCTTTGGACCCGAGTCTGCTAAGAATTTATGTTACATGACCCTAGTGACCCTAGTGACATCACAATTATTGACATTGTTTGCATTCCAAATTAATTGCATGAATAAACTAACAATAAAGAACAGAAAAATCTCTAGGTTAGATTTTATGACAATTTTTGCTGACAGCAACAAAACATGCATATCAGACCCCCAAGACGCACTGTATTTCCTACAGCCCATTCAAAATTCTAAATATTTATTCATAGTATACTTCATCCATGATATTCGGATTTGTATAATTCTTCTTATTTTGTTACTGAACAACCCAATGCATTTCGGGTCACAGATTCTTCATCAGGATCATTCTGTAGAATATAAAACAATATACATTTGACACAAGAAATAAAACATTGCAATTTAATGAAGGTGAAACCATATTCTGACCTGTGTACAAAGTCGCTCTCATGTAACTATCTTGCACCATTGTGCAACTAAATGACCCCAAAGTTTCATTACACATCATAAACTTGCTCTTAAACCTTCCAACATGAACATCAAGAACCTCACTGATACCTGCTACAAAACCCTAGTGCACATAGCCCAACGTGGAGTACCATAGCGCTCACTGAGTGCAAATTAACCATTCCCAAATTTTAACGCATCCACAAAAACTGTAAATACCTTTCCCTTCAGGGTAGCCACCTAGTCAATCATCACAATAGAATGAAGTCCACAATCAAAGCAATTCCATTTTTAAACCGTTACCACAAGAGGATCGCATACAATGAACGTTGGGAGCCCAACCATCCTATTGGCGCAACATTACTCACTCAAACCCAACTAAATAATTGAATCGACTTACCATCAACATCCCGACCGAACACAATTACAGAAACAGAACGAAAAACATAAAAAAAGAACCAACGTCCAAAGTGAACAACTGAGACCCCACCTTAGGTTATGCTCCGAAAGTGCAAACTCTAGTGTGTATAACAATACGGTGGCCATATTTAAATTAAAAACCAAACAAAAAACATGAAACAACCAAAGTAATTTTCCAAGATCCCAAATAGGGTCATACTCCGGATGTGAAAAAATTGCGTAACTCCACTGCATATACCAATGCGTGAACAATGAGAAATGAATACAAACATGATTGAGTCCATGACAACATATATCAGGGTAAACACACTGATTCAGGATGTCAAACCTCACAAATGAACTCTCAACATAAACCATACCGATCAAAAACAAATTCTGAAATAATATTTCTAAAATGGCACCTCACTTTAAGGTTTGTGAAAATCAAGTAACGACCATGATTGAAATCAAGAAAAGACCAATGTCATGAGAGCATAAATGTAAACAACAGAGATCTGAACATAAAATTATTGCCATTTCTGGAGCAGTGCTCCTGATTACAATTACATTTTTGAATAAATTATTACAAACTAAATCACAGTCTGATTCAAAATAAAATCAAAATCTTAGGACAACTTTTTCAACCTCTGACAGTTTCACATTTAATATACTCTAAAAAAAAACTCAAAATACCAACTTTATATAATCTCTCATTCAACCCGTTAGGATGATTAGTGTCAAGCACTTTAATTCATATGATTTCTCTCTTGATGAGTCTTTTTTTGAGGTCAATACTTGAATTACACACTACAATTTCTAGAACCTG
The DNA here is from genome assembly GCA_963921515.1 of Calotriton arnoldi. Taxonomy (NCBI): domain Eukaryota; kingdom Metazoa; phylum Chordata; class Amphibia; order Caudata; family Salamandridae; genus Calotriton; species Calotriton arnoldi. The sequence continues at coordinate 48,487 of CAWUFW010021642.1, forward strand.
GAATTGCAATTGACAAATATTGTGACATTTTTCCATCAAGTGTGTAGCCAGACCGGATTTTTTTATATTGATTACGTATATTCATTTGTGTTCTGCGATCCGTGTCTTTATCTTTCTTTTAGTTTCTCTCACATACAATAATCCACATGGACATTTTATAATGTAAATTACATGTTGACTGGTGCAACCACCAGACAACTTAAAGGAATCTTATAACCTTTTTTCGAATGTATAACATCATTGCCGGTAGCATTAGTATAATGTTTGCAATTATTACATTTCCTCATCCCGACAACATCTCTAACAGATCTTTTTTCTAACAGAGGTCAACATTTGTTTGATGTTTTGCAAACAAAGATTTTTCTTTAAATAACCCTTGAAAATCAGATTCTGGTCGTACTAACTCCAATCTCTTGTTTATGACCTTCCTGATCGCAGGAGATTTGGTTCAACATATTAGACACAAAAACCATTCTGCTATTGTTTTTTCTGTGGGACTTGTGCAGCAGTACTTCTCTGTTAACTCTATGCACTTTCATAATCAAGCACTGTATTACTTTCTCTGGATAACCTCTTTCTCGAAGTTTATCCTTATATACAGCCAATGTACTTATGCATTCTTCTGGATCTGATGTAATTCTTTTGAGACGCATAAATTAAGACAAAGGCAAATGTTCTTTCAAAGATGGTGAATGAAAGCTTTGTAAATGAAGAGCAGTGTTCTTATCTGTTGGTTTTCTATATACAGATGTATGTTTTTCTGTCCCATTACACTTACTAGCACATCCAAAAATGGCATTTTAGTCATTTCGATTTGATGTGAGAACTGGATTGACGATTCCTCATTTTGAGTATTCTGATATTACTTTTCAAATCCTCCTTTTCTCCTCTCAAGATGATGAAAATATGATCAATGTAGCAAAGTTATACCAACAAATGATCATTCCAATCAGTTGTTCAAAAATGTATTGAGTCTCTAATTTAGACATAATAATATTAGCATATCTTGGTGCCTCAGGAAAACCCATTCTTTTGTAGAAAAAAATCTATCCTTCCATTGGAAATAACTGTGATGTAAAGCAAAATGAGATAATTCCAACAAAAATACTTTGTTAGCTCCAATCTCATCTTTTTGTAATAGAGCCCATTCCACAGCATCCATCCCTCCCTCATGTGGGATGGAAGGATAGAGAACATTGACATCAATAGTACACAGCCAAAATTCTTGTGTGCTATCCAATAAAAGTTTTGATAACTTATTAGCTTATTAAAAAATGCAGTTGTATCCTAGACATAAGATATAATTTCTTGAACAATAGGTTGCAAGAAAACATCTAAGTATTGGCCCACGAGTTCATTCAATGACCCACATGCTCACACTATTGGTCTGAGAGGAGGATATGACACATTTTTCTGTACATAGACTTTAAAAGAGCACTCATTACATATTCAAATACTTTCTTGCCGTGCCAAACCAATGACATCTAACACTCTCCTGAAGTTGCCTCCATTTTCTTCAAAATGTGTGATGGGTGGCCCCAAATGTTAACAATTTCCTTGATTGGTCAGGGGCCAGCATTTTTTCAATGGATGGATGTCCGCTTTTACCAAAACTTACATACAATATGATAGTGCCAGAATTTAGTCATGAGTTCTGTCCATATACCATAGGTGACCCTTTTGTAAAAAATTACCTCTACTATTCCAGGGCTGGCATTTTACATGGCTGACCCCCTCCCATATGCCACTGTCATCCCCCCTTAAGTCACAAATTACCTACAATATGCCAGTGCAGCATTGTGCCACTAATGCCCCAATGTTAAGCCGGGCCTGGTGGCTTAGTGGACTAATGTGTCCACTGTCATGGTGACAGGTTCAAATTGCAGTGGGTCCACACAGCCTTTCACTCTTCTGAGGTCGATAAAATGAGTACCATTGAGTTGGGTAACAATAAACATCTGGTTTTCAGCACCAAGATACCCTTGGGTGAACGTGCGCTTTACAAATACAGTTGTTATGTGAAGAATTTCTTCTATGACAGCACTAGGACTTAGAAAGGAGTTGATGGACGGAGCACTGAAACTTTTCAGACACTCACCCCCAGTCACAGATCTGGGTTGAATCCATCATCGTTCTTTAGCTCACTTCACCACCTCAGTTCAGACCCAACTATATGCAAATCAGTGCTGACCCTGTGCCTCATGGGAACAGTCCAGCCCGAACTGCCAAGCCAGGTCTTCCCTGAACCGGAAACAAGCATCCTGGGACCAGTTTCGGGGTAACACCCTTCATCAACCAGGCTAGCTTGAATCCAGTGGCAAAGTGAGCAAGAGACCCATGTCTGGGCATACCCTGCCAACTTAGGGTGAACAAAGCAAACACAAGGAAATGATGGACGGAGCGCTGAAACTTTTCAGACACTCACCCCCAGTCACAGATCTGGGTTGAATCCATCATCGATCTTTAGCTCGCTTTGCCACCTCAGTTCAGACCCAGATATATATAAATCAGTCTTGACCCTGTGCCTCATGGGAACAGTCCAGTACTAGGACTTAGCCACCGCATGGGTATCCCATATGCAAAGTATTACTTTTTACCATTTTAGTACTAAGTATTACCTCTAATGTACCAGTGCCAACATTTTGCCATAGGGTTTGGGCTTCCAATATACTTGTAAAAACAACAAGGTGATGGGTGGAATGCTTGAATTAGTCTCAGCCACTGGCAATTGCTCGGGCCGCTTCCTAATCCACCATTTTTCACCCACTATGCCACCTCAGTTTGGACCCAGTCATATGTAAATCAGTCTTAACTCTGCTTCCCATTCTATTCTATTCTGTTTTATTATTTATTTCCTGCTGGATGTTAGATTAGATGGGTTTTGAGTTGCTTCTTGAAGTTGACTTCGGAACAGTCCAGCCCGAACTGCCAGCCCAGGCCCTCTCTGAACTGGAACACAAGCACCCTAGGACCAGTTTTGCCCTAGTTATGGCTCTTAAGCCAGGTAGAGCTTGGTTCCAATTAAATAACAGAGCATAGAAAGGTTGTGGTCACAGATTGCCGCACACAGTAACATTTTTTAGAGGTGCTCCACTCCCAGGGCCAACCGTTCCACAGAATGCCTCAAAATTACATACAAGACAAGAGAGAAGGGATAAGCACTCTACATAGCAGTAAAAAAAATACATTTATACAATGAACAGGGCAACAGTGTCTCCCCATAAGCTCTGTTTAAGAGTTATTACTTTGTGTAGATGCCACATCACACATGTAGTTGAAAAATGCGTTCTTTATTTCATGCTTGGAAGCAACAGGGATGTGGACACAGCCAATGCGTTAAAAAACACATATGACAACACTTAAGCTACAAACATAACATAGATCATTGCACATAATCAACAAATAATGCAAAAAAAGCAACAGACAAGCAAGACACGTATTAAAAAACAATAGGACTATTGACAGAAACTCCATAAAATAATATTTGTGTTCATTTCCATTTGGGTAAAACGAACCAATAGAGCAGCGAACAACATACAGTGCCTAATTGTTAAAAACCTTTTCCAAATACATAATATGTATAAATTCACTGGTACCCATTACTCATATTATTATCAAAAATATTGTAACCCTCAAAAAGCAATTACTTTCTTTCACCAGGTACTAAAGTTAGCCCTCTGTAGGACACAATATAATCTGCACAACAGGGTTTATGAACACATTAAATAACATTTCATGCAAAGGATACATTGAGTGGCAAACTAGGCAAATGAATCAAGAACATGGTAGAGCCAGGTCAGACTTGAGACCCCTTTTTTCATCTTTGAGACAACAAGGGCCATATTACACAAAAGGCGCATTTTCATTGTTTGCGCCTGGCTCACCTTTTAAAAGGTGCGCCCAGTGAAAACAATGAAATGTGCGCAATATTATGATGAATGCGCTGCCTCAAGGCCAGCTGGGACCTCGGGGCAGCGCACTCAGGTGAAATATGGAGCAGCTGCTTTAAAGCCGCTTAGAGATCCCTTTGCAGGCGGGTGCTGTGAGTGACTACACCCAACTGCAAGGAGATGTCTGAGGGGGTCCATAGGACCCCCTTTACCCTCTGCAGAGGGCTGCCATCAGGGGACACACTGACAGTGTGCCACCTTTTAGATGGCGCACTGTCAGTGTGCCTCCTGAGAGCTTCTTTGCCTCTGCACCCGCATCTGTAATACGGCGTGGATGCAGAGACAAAGGGATACCCTCATTTGCATGGGGCCACACCACTATGCAAATGAGGGAATGCCCTCTGAAGATAGCGCTGGCACTTTATGTGCCCCAGCCCTATCGGTATTAGAGAAGGGGCTGCACAAGCATCTTCGGCCCCTTCTGTAATACTAAAGTGCCCCGGAGGTGCGCAAAGCAGTCGCAAATGCCTGTTGCGCCCCCGAGGCACTTGTATAATATGGCCCCATATGTTTTCCCACAGTACACTATTTTCATAGTGGTAACTTACCAAGCGACTTGTAAACAGGGAATGAGTCCTATTCATGAGCTGCTTAAGTACTGGAATACCAGCCTCATTCAAATCAAGATGAACCGATTAATTTGGAGAAAGATGGGGCAGACATCAGTATAATACTAAAACCACTCTAGGAAACATAATAATCTTTCTAATCACTTCTATACAGAGCAGGATGATATGTGTGGCATTCTATTTAGATGTAGAATATGAGTACAAGGTTCCGCAGGGGACTTGTGTGAAATTTTGGAGTTTGGTTGTATTGTAATAGTATCTATCAGACACAATGGACTGCTTTCCACAGGAGAGAATGGAATAGGAATTCTGAGTTGATTTCATAATACAATTTTATTGGATATGATAGCCTAACAAAATAGTAAAGTGATGGTGTTTTGTATGGTACAATTTTAATAGGGAATCTTGACCTTAGGACTCTGGAGCATTCCTCGTTTCCAAGAAAAGGGATGTATTACAGGTAACTCTGCTAGCATGCCCTGTTAATGAATATAATGTCATTTTGGGTAATTGTTTCCCTATTGAGCTTTAGAAATGAATAAAGCAATAAGCTAACTTGCTTAATATAAAAGTGATTAAAAAGATTATTCCGCTTCCTAGAGTGTTTTATTATTACACTGATGTCTGCCCCATCTTTCTCCAAAGGAATGGGTTAATCTTGATTATGAATGAGGTTGGTTGGTATTCCAGCTGGATATTGGAGCCACGGAATCCGACAGCCGCACAATTCAGCTGGGTCTTTATCCTTTGTACAGCAAGGCAGGGTCAAATATCTCCAGGTGTGACTTATAGGCACTTTGCGTGGCACAGTGGTCACAAATGGTGATAATTGGCTCATGTTCAATACTTATGCTGCATACCATTACTTAGCATCAGGGAGGCTTCCATGGTGGTGCATGGGCGTTCCTGTGCATCCACCCATGGATTTTGAGGCAAACTCACATCTCCAAACACGTGCAGACATGGCTTTGCACCAAAATGGTGGGCCTGCTAGAGGTAAGATATCTGTATTTCACCTCATAATGCCTTCTTTTTATGTATGCTTCATTCTGTAGCACACATATAAAGAGGAAACAGCCTCAAAGAATAGGTGTTGTCCAGGAAGGTACCCCTTCCTGCACAAAAACTATCCTGACATTAACCGAGACACCCATGGTGCAAGGGAACCTGCGCTGGCACTAGGCAGACACAAGTGTGCCAGTGTATACAGAGAGCTGAACTGTACCATTTATTTGAAGATATGTCACAGTACCTTCTCTCATTATTATAACACTGAGCAGCATCTTCACTTCTCTGCTGCGTTGCATGACTCTTTGAAAATATGCTGCTGGGTGTCTGTGTAGGAAGACCCTTAGAGCTGTTGCGGTAATGGGACAAGTTAACTGCAAAGCTCTCCTAAATATTTGGTAAATATTCATAAACTGGAACACCATATGATGCAATTTTGAAATCTGAACCAGGAAATTCATAGCTGGACAGGAAGTAGCCCAGAAACTGAAGCCGCTGTAGCTGATGTAAAGCACAGCTTGAATTTTCCCTCATGAACAATTTTAAATCTTTGTAGCAGATGTCCGCAGTGGACTGTGAGCACCAACAAGTTATACCTGAGCTCCTGAAGCAGTAGCGCAGCTGTGGCTGCAGATTTTCTAACTATTTATTTTTGCGTTTACTCTGATCTCGATTTGATGACCAGTGCAGACCCAAGCACTTGCAACAAAAACCTCCTATTTCTGGTGATCCTTCGTTTTCAGGCCAATGGATCTTGGCCGACATGGCAGAATGGAGCTGTAACAAATTTCATTACAAATATAATCATCAACTTTCAGTAACTTAATGCTCACTCAATGATGAGAGGTTTGGAATAGGTTTAAGGCTTTATTTCTCATTAACTGATTAGTATTGTTTTTGTCGTTTATATTCAGGTTAGTCAATTTACAGAAATATCAAGAAAAGTTTTCGTTAGAATCAGCATAATATAAACAGTGTGTTCCATAAAGGAAATAGTCCCTATCTTAATCAAAGTGCACTATCCAAAATAAGAACCCATAAAGAGTTCTCTTGGAAAAGAGCAAGCTTTTGTCTCATTAGTTAGCTAAAGAATGAACCCCTCATAAAGAATAGTTCAGGAAACTGAGCCGAGTTCCCTAACAAGTTGTAGTAGCAACTTGTTAATTAAATCAAAGAGAAGTAATCACAGCAGTAGCTATGATCAGCTGTAAGAGAAAATCTCCCTGTCAAAAGATCAGGATAATAGGAAATCGCTGTTAGCAGTTGCACACAGCAATCTGGGCAAGAATAAGGGAAATATAATGCATAAAGCATCGGGGATATGGTGACATGGGAAAAAAAAGAATGGCATGGATGGGATTGAGTCTCTCTAACTAAGAACACGTATATATGAAAACATAAAACATTTGCAACATCCAGCATTGTTCGTCCAATGGAAACGGGTCGTCCGATGGTCTGCCGTCTCTCCTCCCATTTCTCACGGTAAAACTCACACCAGTGAACAGTTATCTAAACGTTTCTAATATGTCTTGCACTAGATACATGAAGAAAAGTTCTCATGGGAACGTTTGCAGGCCTATTCTGTTAGCTGTAGTCAGTATCCCATTGTATGGACAAAGGGCTAGTCTATAAGTTCAACATTACAAATGCTCTATTCATTATAAAATATAGCAGAATACATTGTTTAGTGAAATGAGGGAAATCATATGGTGTGAGAAAGCAAATAAAATACATCATATGGTGTGCGGAAGCAAAAGAAAGACATTTCTCTTAGAGCAGCACATTTTAAAGTGATGAATGTTTTTACAGTTAGAGGATTAGGTCAGCAGTTGCTGAAAGGCATTTTATTTTTAATGTCAAGCAGAAGTCAACAAATATTTGACAGACCTAGTCGTAGTAGCACATTAGTTATGAGAGCCTACTACTTATTTAAGCTGCGCGTTTATTTTTGCACATTCAAGAAGGATCTTCTCCTATGGTTAAAGCTACATTATATATTTAGCACATTAAAAATAAAATCTATTTTTTACTACAGATACGATAAAAATTAAATGCATTTTCTAAAGTCAGGCACATTTTCTTTATTGTTAACTAAGGCAAATTTTATGAAAGATTTAGACTTTAACACAATTGTGGAACCCAAATTTGAATGTAGGTTACAACTTCAACCCAGTAAAGAATTTTGACTTTATATGTTTTCTAAGCACAGAAGTAAACTGCTTCACCTAAAAACACCCCCTTACATTGTTTTAGAAGCTCCTAAAAGTTATGTTCCCTGGGCAATAGGTCTTGGACAGAATTTAAAGAAGCCCTAGTTTTAACATTCCCAATATTTTATCTATGCTTTCTTTTTTTGTAGGATTTTATTTTTACTATTAATATTTTTCCTTGATGAATATTTTAAATGTGGAGCTTCCTAGCATTAATTTCATATTGTTGACAATTTTAATACTTTTTGTTTTTTCATGGGACTTCATGCAACACTTTTTGACATAACCATTGAATTTTACATCTGCTTGCTTGATTTATATTTTATAATTCTTGCACGCTGTCTGCATGCACCTTACCAGACGCATGGTCAAGCCACCAAACATGAGCCCAAGGTGCCCTCAATGAAGCTTTTGATGAGGTCAGTATGCTTGGATCAAAATGCACATCTATCCCAGGACAAATGATATGCACATTATTAAAGAGCTATGAAATGGTAGAATGTATGTTTATGTGTTAGTGGATGGATTAATGCTTGGTTAAAGGCGGATGCATAAAACATAGGCCTGAGTGAATGTAGGCACCTTGGGCCTTTGCAGATGGATGAACATGTGTGGGTAAATGTGTGCCTATTTGTAAATGTATGACCTGTTTGAAGGCTGTTATCCAAAGGATACCTAGATAAATACATGGGCTGATAAATGTGAATATATCAGTTTATTATAAAGTCCTCACTCAATATAATTACAGGCTGGTCCTCAGGAGTAAAGAATGAATTTGTCAACAGATAATAATTTTGAAAAGGATGGCCTGGTACAATTCAAAGTTATCCTATTGTGTAATGTTTATTTCTCAATTTGCAGTAACAAACAAAACACTGCAATATCATTCTCAATAGCTTATACAGTGAAGCTAATATGTTCCACAACTAGACTCTGCACCAACAGTTAATGCCTCAGATCACCAACCATAGAGCTCTGTGTGCAAAATCACTTTGCTGGTTCGTTCTCCTGTCTCTGTATGCAAATTTGTTGATGCTGTCGAATCATCCTTCTTGTCCTCATTATTGTTGAGGGCCCCAGTGTTCTTAGGTTTGGATGGGCATGGAATGAGTGTCGAGAATACTTCAGATTGTTCATTGCAGAATGTAAGGTCTATGCTCTAGGACTTAACTTTTGGACTGGATCCCCTTCCCAACCACATGGTTCGTCTTCTTTTTGCCTTTAGTCGGGCAAGCTCTAGGAGTGTTCTGTGTGATTGAGGGAATGCTTTCACAAAATACAGCAGCTCTATGTGTGGGGTAAGCACAAGTTCCATTTCGAACTTTATTGATAGTTCTCGTCCCAACTCGTCCCAAATATTTGGATAACTGACTATTCCAGGCTAACTGAAGGATACCAGCCATTGGATATGTGCAACTGCTGCACTCAGACAGTACGCTTAGTCCTATTTTACAGAGCTCTAATGAAGTGTAGTACAATCTACAGATACATTTCAAATGTATTAATCTGTGTTCACTATTTAGGACTATCTGCTTCATTAGTGATCAGCAGCATTGCCACTGATTGTCCATGAGATGGTGGCCTACATCTGCCGCTCATCTCTCATGGGCCGCATAATAGTCTATATTCAGCATGTTTTGTGATATGCTGTAAAGGTGGGTCACTAATTGCGATGGTGAGGAGTTGGCTAATATCAGGGTAAGCATTTGCCATTCTTCAGATTCGTTTGGGAATGCTGGATATCTTACTGCTATAGTGTCGTTATGATACAGAAAATTGTCAATTTGCGTATATTGTGCTTTATCTTTGTAGCATTACAGTGTGATAAATGTATTGTTGGAGTATAGCTCACCCAGGTAGTATCTCACATAATTAGGTTCTGGCTTTAGGCTCCTGAGTGAGCGGTAGTATTCAATTTTTGTCTAATACTGTTAATTGGGAACATGGTTTTTCAATAGCGCATATTTTTAGCAGCCTATGCCATGGCCAATATGTTCATGAAACTGTGTCAATTTCTGTCAATGGATTCTTAGCGTCATGGGTAGAATCAATTGCAGCGTGTTTGGGCACACAATGTCTATAACTCTGTGCAGTGGTTTGTAAATTGGGTGATACCAGTGGTAGGTATACTGTGCTTGCACTACACAATATTACAATTAAAAATGTGGGGCAGATCTACGCGGTCCACTGGCACTTCCTCGAGGCCACCCTGATTAAATTTGGCATAGGTCCCAACTTTCGGAAATGGGTGGGACTCCTGTATAGAGATCCCAGGGCTAGGGTCCGGGTAAATGGTAAGAACTCCGGAGACTTTCCTATTAGACGAGGTACCAGACAGGGCTGCCCTCTGTCCCCATTGCTTTTTGCTCTCACAATAGAGACTCTAGCCTGTGCAGTCCGACAACATCCTGAGATACAGGGGTTTCGCATCAACCCGGGCGATACCTTGGAAGAAAAGATTTCTCTGTATGAGGATTACATACTTTTATATATCACGCACCCGACTGTCACGATTCCTACCCTGTTCCGCATTATAGAGAGATATGGACACCACTCGGGATATACAATAAACTGGCACAAGTCAGTAATATATAGCCCAGTTAATCTAACGACTTGGCCCACACTCCCGGGGGATCTCCAGATAGCCCATAACGGGTTTATCTACCTAGGTATTTATCTCACCACTGAGAGGGATCTTTGCTACTGGAACAACATTAAACGCATACTTGTGAATTTTACGGAAGATGCACAATGATGGAAATCGCTCCCGCTTACCATTTTAGGCCGGGCCGCTATGTTTAAAATGATTACTCTGCTCCGATTTCTATATGCACTACAAAACACATACTTCCCCCTACCGCGATTGACCTTCCGGGAAATTGAGGCGGAGCTCCGCTCACTTCTGTGGCTAGGGAAACAACCAAGAATTGCACTAACTACCTTACAACGCAATCAGTATAATGGGGGGATATCTCTCCCTGACATAGAGGCCTACTACTGGGCGGAACAACTAACCCCAGTGAATGAATGGATACATGCGCCGGGGGATCATCCCACCTATAGACTAGAGAGGGAAACTATGGCCGGCCGTACCTGTCTGCACTACTTATACGGAGGCAGAGGCAAGGGAAGACTCCTCCCGGTCACTCAAGCTACGATAGAGGCGTGGGGTAGAGCAACAAAGGCAATGGGATGGGATCGGAAACTTACTAAACAGACGCCCCTATGGCACTGCACTTGGCTCAAAGAAATACAGAAGTTGTGAGTCTTTAGAGGCTGGGATGACAAAGGTATATCCACCGTAGGTGATATTATGGACAAAGGTAAACTTAAAAGCTTTGCTACCCTACAGAAAGACTTTGCACTGCAGACCTCCCAGTTCCTCAAATATGCTCAAATTAGACACGCATGGCAAGCAGAGAACATAGATGGTTCCCCACTGCCGGACTACGCAGCCCTGGAAGGGAGATTGCTGCAGGAACATATTCTCACCAAGGCTGTGTCACTCACATATCGGACTCTAAATAACCACACGGCGGATAGATTAGGCAAGTTGCAAGCAACCTGGGAAGGTAATTTGGGCACACTCGAAACCATAGATTGGGAGGCAGCCTTGATGCACCATAGGGAGGTGGCAATTAAATCACGCCTTCACCTCATTTAATACAAGATACTCCACAGAGCCTATTATGACCAAGCCAGACTACACAAAATAGGCCGAGCTAGTGAGCCGAACTGCCTGAGATGTGGACATGGGGAGGGCGACTTTTACCACACTATTTGGGAGTGCATTACAATACAGACCTATTGGAGGAGGATATTGCAGGAGCTGGGCAATATACTAGAAGTTGTTATACCCCTGGACCCTAAATTTATATTGTTGGGAATCCCGAAAGACGTGGATTTGGGCCGATCGCAAATAATCTTTACTACACTAGCATTGGTTGTGGCGAAAAGGGATGTAGCGAGGAATTGGGGAGCCACAGATGCTCCATTACTCTGAGAATGGAAAGCGGGGATGGACATGTATATGGCAGCAGAAAGGGTTACGTACAAGGCGAGGGGGTGCCCGAAGAAATTAGGGTATGGGGCAAATGGAGGAAATATTATGGCTTTGATGTTGTGGTGGAAGATGATTAATTGGATCCCTGAGGGTTGTCCCTCTCAGACTTAATGACAGGTAAAGGGCCCCGAGCGTCTAAGGGACAGAGAAACCCTGTGGAATCATGATACAATTATGTGGGTTTCTTGTTTGATGTTGATCTCTCAAAAGGCCCGCCATGGCTATAAAGATGTACTGTTTGATGTATGGATCACTACTGTACGACTGTAACCGATTTTATTATGGTTTGTTTTTCTTTTGTTTGTAAAAATATAATAAAAACAGTTATATGACTTGGCAATCATAGGAAAATACAGTTTTGTAATGTGCAGTGTTTTTGTTCTAGTGCAGAACTGGTTATAATATTGAGTACACATTTTTATAAAATTCCTGAAATCAGCCTTCTCAGGGCAAAGGGCCCAAACAATAACTATCATATTTCTTTGTTCCTTAAAATATTGAAAAAAGTGAACACCACCCAATTGCAAGACTAGAGTGAAATGAGGGGGTGGCAAACATATTCGCGAACTATGATCTTCAATATCAATATCATTTCATTATCATCTATAATGCTTCGGCATCGTTTGGCATCCTTGAACACTCCATGATCCTGGAATGAGTGGGAAATGTAGGTGAGGAAGGCAGTCATTTTCAGAAGCTATCTTGAGTCTTTCCTACATAACAGAGTTCCAGGGGCGTCGTTGGTGATAAAGGTTTAGCAATAATGAGTGTCTCATTATGTTTAAGTCTGTTGTCCTTCAAAATTGTGCAGACGACACTCAAATGGCGTTCTTTCTCTTGAATGTTCCGACAGAGGTTTGTGACAGGGTTGCAGAAAATTCTAAATTTCATGGACTGTAACTGGCTAAGCCTAATGAGTCTACATGTGAATTTCTGTCAATAGGCAAAGATGAGCAGTTTGGATTGTGTTGTGTTTAAAATTGGTGGTATGGAAATTGCAACAAAAGACAAGGTAAAGGCTCCTTGCATCATATTAAATTTCCACCTCTAAGCCATTTTAATCATGTTATTTCATTCTCCAAGAATCAAAGAACATATTCTATCAAAATAAGATAGAGATGCAATAGCAAAAGGCATAGCAAGACCTAGAATTGCTTAGAATCTTCCTTATAGCAAATTAAGCATATAAAGTTGTTGCAGAATTTGACTGCCTGGGCCGTTACCAACTTGCCCAGGAGAGTGTCTATCTGGCCAGTATCTTCACAGTATTACAGAAGTTGCATTAGATTCCAGTGGCCTCAAGTATTCAATTGAAAGCCATGGTTTATTACAGAAGATTAGTTCAGTAAAGGCCCCTTAAACTTGCAACAATGTTTGAAAGATTTTTAGTCAAAACTTTAAGATCATCAGAGTAAGAGCTCTGCAAGAGATTGGGTTACTGGTTGAGTGGCCTTCTCTAGCAGCAACCGCAATTCCTCTCAGGGTGAAGTCATAAGCAAGCCCTAAATTAACCTGTACTCAACCCTCGGGTAGCTTGGAACAGAACAGTCAGACTAAACTCTGAGGCAATGTGTAATGTATTTGTGCAACATTTCAAACAGTAACACAGCGAAAACCCACCACTAAAGGAGCCCATAACAGGGTTAGTCAGTAGAACCAGAGATATTCAATTTTGAAGATTTCAGTAAAAATAATAACAAAGGGCATCATTTACAAGTTATTGACGCAGGGCAGAGAGGTAAGTCACTTTGCTGCACTGCCCAGATACGACACATTTCTTTTCTCTTCCAGTGCACTGGCACAGAATTGGCTGCCATATGCCAAAGCAGGCATCCTTGGACCATGGTACAAGGATGTCTGCGTTCTAGGAATTAGCAGGAAGGGGCACAATCAATGGAGGCATTTTCTTCCTATGTGTCCTGCAGAATGCAGCACACATGGAAACAGGAAAAAGCGAGGAGAAATAAAGATATTTTTCCTCGTTACGCTAGGCTTTTGAAGCTTTCCCAGGTCCTTGTAAATCTGGGAATACATCAGAATTTATGGGTGTTGCGTGGGTACACCCACCTCAATGCCCATGGAACGCCTCTTTGATGCAGGGTAAGGCAACGCAGTGAGTTACGCTGCTTTGCCTTACTCCATGTATATGAGGCCATAAAAAGCCATGCAAAGTGGCTTTGCGTGACCTCGTATATATGGGTCTGCACTTTGGGCCGCCGGTGCGTCGAAACAAAGTGATGCGCCGGTGGGGCAATGGGCTTGTAAATAAGCCCCGAAATGTGTAAAGCACCACCTGTGGATATCTAATTGCTCCGGACCAAGACAGAGTCACCAGTTCAGGCAGACCACGATGGAGCATTGGTCGGCTACAGTGACCCAGTTAGGCCCGCTGAACAAGTACCTTCGATCCTGGTTTGCTAAGTGTTGCGAGGGTCCATGCCACAGATGCGTCACACAGTTGAAGCAATGCATCAGTTGCATGATACGGTGAGGCTGCTGTGTGAGGTCCTGCTGTGTCATTGTAGGGCTTGCAGTGCGAAGTCCAGAGTCGGGGATGTATCATGCAGTTGGGGCGTTGCGTTGGTTCCAAGGAGCTGCAAATATGCGATGTTGAGTCCAGGTGGATGCGAGGGCCTGCACCGAGGATGCGTTGCACATCAGCGGTTCTGGTCCAGTGGCGGGCTGCGATGCGATGCGGGTCATTGCGCTGGTTCTGACCCATCCACGGCAGCGATTCCTTGGTTCTGCTCAGGGTTGCACCGCGCAGCAGAAGAGATGTGCCAGTTCTGCTGGATCCATAGAGGCTGGCAGAGCACTACTTGGCAGGGTAGACTCACAGTCCAAGTGTATGTGCAAGGTTGTTGGATCATTCTGTCCCTGGGGCTCATGTCAGGAGGCCAGCCAACTAGCCCTTGGAGTCACTCTGGGGTCCTGGGTTCAAGATATGCAAGTCCAGTTCTTCTCACACAGGATGGAGGGTAGCAGGCAGCAGGTCAACACAGCAATACAGCAACACAGCAAGGCAGTAGTCCAGCAGAGTGCAGTCAAGCAGAGTGACAGTCCTTCAGCAGCACAGCAGTTCTTCTTCCTGGCAGAGTATCCACAATTCCTCTGAAATGGTGGTGTCTGATGTCCAGTATTTAGACTGAGGTGTGCCTTTGAAGTGAGGAAGAAGCTTCTAGAGGTTTCCCTTTGAAGTCCCCAGGCATTCTGTCTCCCCGCCCTGGCTCCAGACTAACTACAGGGGGTATGAAGCCCTTTGTGTGGAGGCAAGACAAAGCCTATTCAAGAGTAAGTGGGGCCGTGCCCAGCTCCTCCCTCCCATCCTGCCAGTGATGGCCCCTCCAGGCACACCTAACATCCCTATTGTGTGTGGCTGTCTAGGAGTAATACACAAAGCTCAACTGTCAGCTACACCCAATCATATGACCCAGGTACAGGCTACAGGCACGAAATGACTAAGGCAGGAAAATGACAATTTCTAAAAGTGGTATTTTCAAAATTTAAATGTCAAAATCCGACTTCACCATCAGTTAGGATTGTTCATTACAATTCCAAAGACACCAAACACAAACAACTTACTTGGTCTCATTTGGAATTTACAGCTTATTAAATGTAATAAGGTATCTCCAATGTTAGTCTATGGGAGAGGTAGTTTTTTTTATCACTACCAGGACATGTACAACTTGACAGTACATGTCCTACCTTTTAAATACACTGCACTCCTTCCTCTGGGCTGTGCAGGGCCTACCCTAGGAGTGGCATATGTATAAAAAGGGAAGGTTTGGGCCTAGCAAAAAGTTTATTTTGCCAGGTCAACATGGCAGTTAAAACTGCACACACAGGCTGTAATAGTAGCCCTGTGACATGCTTTAAAGGGCTAATTAAGTGGGTGGCACTGTAGAAATAAAAACCTTCTTAGGGGTTCACTGATACATCTGGTCCTTAAGACCAACAAAGAAAAGATTGGCACGGAAGCTATAATATCAAAAAACATGTTTTAATAACCTCAGATGAGGAGATTGCGTCTTACGGTACCCGCAGGCCACTGTAGGAGGCATTCTAATGAGTGCAGAGAACAGGGTCCTTATATATGCATTTGTTACATAGTCAGCATAAAATCAAGGGAGGTCCTAGCACATATAAGCATGCTTATTGACTAATATGGGTATACAAAATTTGCTTGCTCCACAAAGTGGGAGGGGAGACTAAACTGCTTACATCAGTAAGAATAGCCTGACAGTTCTATACTAGGAGCAGGTGCATTCTACCAGCTAGGCCTTTCTGAGCATGTGCAAGACTCTGGAAGAGGGAGAAAGCACATGGCGAGCACATGGCTAACTAAAATGGCTGCCAAGTACAAAATGGCTTTCAGCTCATGCTAACAGCGATTCCTGCAATCTTTAACAGCACAATCAGTGTTGCAGGCTCACTAGTAGCATTTAATTTACAGGTCCTGGGCACATGTAGTGCCACTTTACTAGGGACTTACAAGTAAATTAAATATGCCAAGTGGGGAAAAGCCAGTATTACCATGTTTTGGGGAGTCTGCACACACACTTTAGCACTGGTTATCAGTGGTAGTGCGCACAGAGTCCTAAGGCCAGTGAAAATGAGACCAGCAAAAATGCTGAAGGAAGGCAAAATGTTGGGGGGAAGACCACCCTAAGGCTGATAGGTCTAACATGCTTCTTATTCCACCAGGACACCATTTGAAGTAAAGGTGGGGAGTAGGCCGTATTTGACTATTGGATGCTGCCAGAAAAACAGTTTTGAATTCTGCCTTTAAAACCTTCCTGTTGATTATTATTTCTGATCTCGGTAGTGCTTAGTTGCCTTTTTTCTTAGATTTCAATGCTCTATAAAGGATTATTGTTGATTAATTGATTGAATGGATGAATCACACAGTGTGTTGGTGGACAGATAGGTGAATGGATGTGATTCACTAGATGCAGAGGTGAATTTTCACATCTGAAGTAATGCTCTAGACTTTCCCCAAACACCTGTTGCCTTCCTAAGAACACACATTGGCGTCTGGTTTACGATTTAAAAACTTTATTTTGGTCACAGACCACAAAAAGTCACAGTTCAAATATACAGTACATATATCCTGTTATTTATGCATTTTTTAAAAACATATCATTAAGATATACTTGTAAATACACAAGACATAGCAAATGCCATAAAAATCAATAAAACCACGTGATAAAATGTTTGTTAAAAATAATCTTATGCAAGGTTAAATATATTCATAACTTAGGAATGACTCAAGGGATACACACAAACTAGAATGGGTCACATTTCTTAGAGCACAGAGTAAGATATGCCCAGGTCAGCAAGAGCTAAGTTACAAAAACATATATTAAAAGTGCTTCAGTTGGAATTGCTGATTACTATCTGCTTAGTCTTCGGTTGAGTTTAGCTAATGTCTCGTGAACTCAATTCTAGGGCTTCAACAGATATGGGGTGATCCTGACCAGTAGGGGCAGAGGGCAAGAGGATTTTATACAGAATAGGACAGATGCTCTCTAAGAACTTGGCAATTGACAAAAACAATACAAGGGGTGGTGCCAACTCCTAGTAAATGGCCTAAAGGGGCAATCTAACTCTTATGCTGCTTGGAGCAGTTGGGGAAAAGAAACAACAGATGGGCATCGGTTTCATCACACAATTTACTTGCTGGCCAAAGTTTACTACCCACAGGTCGCCCTTCCATTTGGCTGTGAAAGAGGCTAACGGGAGGGTGCCCTGCCTAAACCTTATATAAAAGGGCTTTGGTGATGGGAGGATCGATCGCGTCCATATAAGCCTTGGGGTGGAAAAGCACTTAGACCCTAAAAACAATCATTAAGATGCCCCAAGTCTTGGTGATTAATCAACTTCAGCTCATCTTGTTCCCAATAAAGGGTCTTCAACTTTTTGGCAGAAGATTGTAGGATGGTGGTTGTGTCTAACCAGACCTCTTGCAAGTCCAAGGAGTAAAGCGTCTGCTTTACATGTTCCACCCAAAATAGAGACGCCCCTCTTTTTTGCCTAGCCAGTATGTTACATAAGCCCACCGTATAATGTAGCAGCTCAGGAATGGACCAAACTTGTAACCAATATAGTATAGGTTCGAGGTGCACTAGGGAAAAGATGGACCTAATGCCTAGGTCTTGTTTAAAAATCAATGGGGTGCTTTGGGGTAGTTTAAGAACCACCCTCAAGAACTTATTTTCTCCTACCCCCAATGCATCAATATTGATGTGATCTCAAAGTTCTGTGCAGTAAGCAGTGGCTGCTTCTGCTTTAACTCTCCACACTTCTAGGAGTGGGGAAAGAGGTTGGAAAGAGGTCTTACTTGCAAATCTTAAGATAGCAGCCCCCCTATTGTTCAGCGTAAGCATACATTTGTAATTTGACTAACCCATGAATTGGAGCTGGATAACCCAATTCCAAGGTAGTCAAAGTCTAGAACCCTTTCCAGCTCCGATACCTCAAGTGCTAATACCCCTCAGAATCCCCAACATGGGTGTATTGCCATAAACATTGTTTTGCTTATGTTACTAGTCAGGCCAGAGTTGGAACAGAATGATTTAAACCATATGAGGAGAGTCTCAATACCCTTTGGAGTTTTTGAAATCAACATCCTGTTGCCTGTGAACAATAGTGCTGGTATTTGTGTGCCCCTGAGTACTGAGGTATCGTTTTGGCAGTCTATAAGGTAATCGACACAGCTGTTGATAAAAAGGAGAAACAATGTAGGGGCAAGGACACAGCCTTTCCTAACTTCCTTATCATCCCCAAAGTGATCAGTGGTTTCCTCGCCTACTCCCCAGCGGATTTGAACAAAATTGTCACAATGAAGGTGAGTTATAATGTCTTAGAGGGGGCCTGGGAGCCCTAAATCTCTGAGGGTACACCAAAGTTTGTTTCTGGGGACCATGTCTAAAGCTGCTTTGAGGTTGACAAAAGCCATGAATAACTACCCCTATTTATATCAACCTCTTTCCACCTGATAAGTTGGAACCTAAAAACCTGGTCGAATGTGCTGGTCTTGGAACAAAACCCAGCCTGGAACTGGGATAGAATCTCTTTATTGTCAACCCAGGCTATTAGACAGTCCAAGACCAGCTTACAGAATATTGTCTGGATAGAGTCAATAAGGCTAATGTGCCGGTAATTTGCAGGGTCGGATTTAAGACCCTTTTTAAAAATGGGGATATTCTCTGCACCTTTCCAGGTGACAGGGATTTCAGCACCTGCCATAAAAGTGTTAGCCACACAATTAAGAATAGGGGCCCAGATATCAGGTTCTGAAGTAAATAGGTTGTCTGGAATTCTGTCCAGCCCTGGTGCCTTGCAAGAATTCTGGGAGCAGAGAGCAGAGTAGGTTTCTGCCTTAGTAAAAAAAAACACTGCATCATTTGGGGGATAATTTTGGGAAATCTAACTGGGCATTACAGTAGGAGCAGTTCCTGGTTTAGCTAGATCCGAGGGATGAAGGGGTGGAGGGAACCGTGGGGTCACTACAAAGGAATTGAAAGTGTTGAGGGGAGGGAACCGTGGGGTCACTATAAAGGAATTGAAAGTGTTGAACCCAATCTTGCGGGAGAATGTTAAATTGAGGCCTCATTTGGGACATCTTGGCACCATGCGATATTGTGTGCTAAAAGGCTGCCTGGTTCCCAGATCGCGCAGTGATCAAGATGTCATTCCAAATCGCTGTATCCCAGGAAATGTGAGCATTCTTTAAATCAGATTTATTGGAGGCTCTGGCAGACTGGATGTTTTGGGAAGAGCCATCTTTAAGGGCCAGATGTACGACCCTTCCATTTTTCGAGTCGCAAATTGCGTCGTTTTGCCACTCGCAATTTGCGACTCGCAAAATGGAATGTACAACAGTGTCTCAGACACTGTTTGCAATTCCCAATGGGGTCGCAAATGACCTGCCTCATTAATATTCATGAGGCAGGTCACAATTTGCGACCCCATTGGGAATGGCCAGCAAGCACAGGGATGGTGGCCTGCTGGGGTCAGCAGACCACCATTTCTGTGACTGCTTTTTAAATAAAGCAGTTTTTTTTAAAAATGCAGCCCGTTTTCCTTAAATGAAAACAGGATACATTTAAAAAAGATAAATGAAACATTTCTGTTTCATTTTTTAAGAGTAAGCAGTGGACCACTGCCTGCTCTTAAAAAATATTTTTGCTGCCAGTCACAAAGTGAGGTCACAAAAGAATCATACATAGAAGTGTGACTCACTATTAGGAAGGGACGCACTTGGCACGCCCCTTCCTAATAGCGAGTCGCAAACCCTATTTTGTGAGTCTGTAATAGGTTACCGACTCTCAAAATAGGGTTTGAACATTGCACAGACCTATTTTGCGGTTGCAAGTGGGCCGATTCTCCGTTTGTGACAGCAAAAAACAGTCGTACATCTGGCCCTAAGGATGTTAATTAGATGCCTCTTCACTACCCCGCAATCCTTGTTGTACCATGTGGGATCTGCAGCCGGGGGCACACTCCTATTGGGAGGAGGTTTGGTGAAAAACCGTGATTTCAGTTCCTCAAACCACTTGAGATGGACATCCAGTATTTTATGAGGAGAAATCTTGATCTCTTCTAAAGAGAGCAAAATCGGGATGGAATCCTGATATAATTGGCTGTGGACACCCTCATTGTTCACCAAATACTCACACCTAACCTTCTTCCGGTTACTATTAATTATTAGGTCTCCATGGGGCAGACATTGATTCTATACTGTACTATCTAAGTCACCCTGGAGAGTAAGGAGCAAGGGGAAGTGATCACTCTCAAATCGGGGCAGGACTTCCATGTCAAGTATATTTTCCCAGAAGCATAGGACCACAATGATATAATCAATGAGGCTATGATGAGTGCCTTCTGAAGGTGGGACGCATCTCTACATTTGACTTTGTTCTGCTGTTAATGACTCTCAAGTTACAACATACCCAGAGGTTCAGCAACGGCAAGGCTACCTTTGGGAGAATTTTCAATTAAGGACCAGGGAGTTGGGGTATACCCCAGTGTAAATCATCCTCACTTACTATTTGCCTTAGTAGTGCTGAGGGGTCAAAGCACACATTGAAATCCCCACCCAGAATTACAGCAACCTCCTCTCCGGTCTTGTCTATGGTGTCTCTTAAAAGATGTAGAACTGGAGACTCACCTGTCTTTGAAACGCTCCTGCTATAAACATTTAAAATAAATAATTTTACCATAAAAGGACTTCAAGGTCAAGTAAATCCAGAAAATTGGTGAAAATTTGCCATGCATGGCAGCCCAAAGAAGTCTTAAGCCATACAGCAAGGCGAGGGTCTACCAATCTGGGACTTATGTGCTGGGATGTGAAAGGTCTTATATCCTTGTCTATCTGAGGGGGGTAATTTGCCAAGTTTCATGGAACATGATGATGTCACCCTGTTCAATGAAAGCCCCCAGTCCTCTTGGACAGCGTTACTCCCATGCCCAGCTATAGTCTAGGAAACCAGTGTAAGGCTATTAATTAGACTGGTCATAGAAGCTTGGGGACCCTGAGGAAAAGTAAGGAGTTCACTGGGGAGGGGACACAAGGTATTTTCAGTGCCATCTGACTGTGCTTCCATGCTGCTGGAATGATTCTGGTCAACGGGCATCAGCAAAGCACTGTCTGTGGAGGGATTAGTAATGTTGGAGGACACTTGAGGAGGGCAAGATGCATTTCGTAGCCAGGTAGACATTGTTGGAATCTCTACAATCTCCAGTCAACTCAGATAATGAGGAAAAGGATCAAGATTGCTCCACCCATATGAGGGGGGAACTCTAGATTTAAACTGGATCAGGAAATTAGAAGGAGAGAGGGATCACGCTTGCAGAGACAATAGGCTGTTTACAATAGAGGGCTGAGAGAATTGCAGTTTGATGTAATCAAAATTTCTACCCGGAGAAGATAAGCGGGTGTCCCTAGTAACGTCAGAGTGAATGATACTGTAGTACTTCCTAACATCCCTAATCCAATGAATCACTTTGTTCGTTAAAGAAGCATCATCCTCCCTGGCAAGTGGGCAGAGTTTAGGGATGGCTGTCATGTAAATTGACCTAATATGCGAGAAGGTGTTGTGATTAGTAATGTGCAGTGGATGATTGTGCAAATGAAATACAGATGAAGGATTGGATTTCTGAATTGCAGCTGGTATAGCAGTGTGTTGATTGCAGAAATGAAATGGTTTGGGCAATAGACTTTTCCTTCTCCCCTCTTTAGAGTATCTTGGGTGGTTTCGTTGGTAGTTCTTGCTAGCCCTATGGGGGTTTTGCCACATTTCAGCAGGCGGTAGACAAGGCAGTTTCCGGTTGAGGGCCCTGGATCAGGATGGAATAGCCAAGGGGGCCTCATTATGCGGCCTGCAATGGGTCAGGGTGGATGGGGGACTAGGTTGGAACAATACTCCCTGTCTGTAAAGTCGTTTGCACCCCTTATTAGGGCTTGTTGTCAGGAGCCCATTATGCTCTGATTTTGTCAACAATTTAACCTCCCCCCTTAGGTTTGCTATTTCTGCCCTCAAAGAATTGATAACTTCACAAAGTTCTCTAATCTGGGCGCTAGCCTCCTTCGTAACTACCGGCTGAAGTGTAGGATTTAGGGGCGTGCCTAGACTACTAGTGACCTGGTCATTGGAGGCTGGGGGGGGGGGTGGTTAGAGCAAACAATTGTGGGTACCAAGGGAACAGGAGGATGTGGGAGTGAATTAGTATCCACATGGTTCACTCGCTCCTCTTCTTTGGGATAACTGTTAGAAGATGATGAGGCTTTGGGCTTACCAGCCATCTTGTTGAACAAGGGAGCTACTTGTTTTTTTTTAGGTTTGGCACCAAGTTTTCTCAAAGGATCAGGGTGCAGAATATGCTTCACTTCCTCAATGAGGGAATCTATGTCTTGTAATGTACAACTCTGTGGTGAGCGACTAGGGGCTTTTTAGTTGATGGGTTTGCCTACAAGCTTGTCCGAACAGTTCCTTTTCCCTGTTACAACAGAGTGAACTCAGGGACCCCGCTAAGGGAAAGGGGAAGCGGTTCAGAATTAAGAGCATAAATTACAGGGGCGAGTAAGCCCCAATCGAGAAAACAAGGACAACAAAGAACAATATGACAGATTTAGTTTGAACACCACCCTTGTTAATCACAAAACTAGGAGTGAACTGAACGACAGAAAGAGCAAGAATGAAAATATAAGAGCCGCTTTACAAGCAACATATGATCTTGAACTAGTCTTTAGGGTGGGAGAGGACCCTCTCTCATGCACAGAACCCTGAGGAAAAAGGAAGAAAACAGGGGACCAGAATGTCAAAAGTTGGATGCCCAAAACTGGCAGGGGGCAATTGAAGTCTTAGGACGCACCTTCTGGGAGGCGTGGGGCATGCAGAAGAGAAGATTGTCAATACCTTGTATGCAGGAACTAGTTGAACTCCTCACGTGTAGGTCCATGCTCACACAGAAAGAAGCTGTTCAACGGCTGTTACTCCCAGCACCCGTAGGCAATCATTGACCCGCTGCGGAGCCAATGGGGGTGGCCCCATCCTGGCTGTTCCCGGCACTGATGGGCACAGGACGGGTACACCATTGGCCCGGGCTTCGTCCAGGCACGGCCTGCACGTATCCCGTGCTGCGGTGGTAGCAAAGTGCTCTATAGCACTGGGATGATTGACAGTTGGTTGCAGGTGCAGCTGAAAAGACCTCCTCACACGCCCATGGATGTTTGGGGCTCATAGTCCCTCAAATGCCCAGACTGCGAGTCCCGCGCCGCATTGGTGGCAAAAGCGCTTACAGCGCTAGGATGATTGACAATTGGATGCAGGTGCAGCTAGAACAGGTCTCCTCATACATCCGTAGATGTCTGGGGGTCGTAGCCCCTCAAATGCCCAGACAGGGCGGCCCACGCCACAGTGGTGACAAAAGCGCTTTATAGCACTGGAATGATTAACAATTACCTGCAGGTGCATCCATTTGTGAAAGAACACAAACGGCTGGAAAGATACTTTGATAAATGCTATTTTAAATTACATTGACATCTTTGGATGGTCTCTTTGTTAGCTGTTGTAATGGGTTGATTATTAATTTTAGGCTACCAATGCCATTGCCTTGATGTCTGCTAAGCATTTTCATTTGTGGGCAGCAACCTTCCCATTGCACCAATTAGCTCAACAATCACTGTACTAGTACTGGTTAGCAGTGGTAAAGTGCACAGAGTCCTAAGGCAAATAAAAACAAGATCAGCAGAAATGGAGTAGAAAGGCAAAAGGTTTGAGGGAAGGCCACCCAAAGGCTAACAGGTCTAACAATTACCATTATGCTCAATCTAGTTCTCCTACTCACACAAAGACTGTTGTGCCCGCTACGCAAGTACATCCATATTGACACATCGTTGATATGGCAGCTAGAAGATAAAATCTTGGCAGCATGGCTCTCAGTTTGGCCTCTAAGATATTCAGAGAATTCCAAACCATCTCTGGTCACCTGCTGATAATCTCTCTTATGGGGATATTCACAAGAACGTGCGGTAAACATCTCCCAAAAATGTTAACGCAACTTTACACATCGCAGTCTTTCGCGGGAAAATAACCCCGTGTTAACCTGGAATTCACAACATGGCGGTACCATGCGATAGTCTCCCGAAAACGCGGCCAATGTCCGCGATACAACCACCGCGACGGCGATAAAAACACAAACCCCAATGCGTAAAAAGACGCGATGGCCCCAAACGCGACAAGAAAACAGTGATAACTGGCAAGAGGCCAGCAATACCCACGCTTAATGCGGGAAAAAGCACAAGAACAGCCCACGGAAAATGCCACCAAAAAGGAAATGAACTGCGGAGTACCACGGATGCACCCTGACCAACTGCAGAGGACAACATGAACCTCACAATCCCCACGGAGGAACACCCAGGAATCCAGGGCACGTGGAAGGGCAATGAGAAGAGGAAGAGAAAGACGGGCTACAGGCTGCCTGAAAACACGATCATCGGCACGGATGAGATAGAACACCACCACCAACTGCACGTCACCTCCAACGTGTCATTGGCAACAAAGAGGCAAAGATGGCACACCACCTCGGACCATGTGAATGCCGTCGCAGCGCCAAGGAGGACAATGGAAGAGGACAAGAGGCGCTGGATTGATGTGAATGGCAAAACCAAGCAGAAACACGCTGCCAACACGAAAGCAGCAATGCACTTCGGAGGAGGGGTGCCAGCAGGATACCAGGAGCTGAATGACATGGGGAAGATGGTGGCCACAGCCATCAGTCTGGAGACGGTGACAGGAGTTGGGGATCCGGACACTGCCCAACATGACCCGACACCACAGCAACAGGGCGCGTACCGACCAGGGAGTGGGGGGAAGGGGGGAACTAGGCACAATGGCACACATGCACAATTAAGCAGAGCACACTGCACACCCACAATGACTCAGGATCATGTCCCTGATCCCACGGGAACACATCAGCATCACATCGGGAGGCCGCTCCTTCTCCTTCCTCGCGGCCAAAGCATGGAACGCCCTTCCGCTCCACCTCAGACAGACAACATCGCTCCCCATCTTCGCAAGAAACCTCAAAACCTGGCTCTTCGACAGACCCCCTCCTTGATGGATGGAACCTGCACCCCCCCCCTAGCGCCTTGAGACCCTTACGGGTGAGTAGTCGCGCTTTAACAAACCCCTGATTGATTGATTGATTGATCAGCACACACACAAACACCAAGTAGTCAAACGTACACCATGTGCCCAAAGGGGCATCCACCCAACACATCAACAATCACACTACCAACACATGCACACGTGCGAAACACAGCAAACATGCATATACGTCAGCCACACTGACAATGCAAGAGACACCACATGACGAGTAGCATGGCTGCAGTCCAATCATCATGACAATGTACATGGCACGACACTGAGGTGGCTGAGTGCGGACCACAACCGGAAAGGAGCAGGTCACACTCGGACACAACCACCTGCACAAACAACCCCTGATGTCAACGACACATCTGCGGACAACCCATGCCCAAGAGTCACAACTCGACAAAGAGCACAAGTTACCCAAGTCTGCAACATCTCAGCACTGTGGAAGCACAGAACTGAAAGGCACACCGCATGAAAGGGAGAAGTGGCAGCCATATCAGAGCCGCCGGAGCGCCTCACCCACCGTGCAGCATACGCACAGAAGAATAAGTGCACCTCGACATTGACAACATCCTGGTACAAACAGCAACACCACCACAACAGAACACAGGACACAACTGGTGCCGCATATGTGCACAACATGGCCAAGCACATCTGGCACAGCAGGAAACTGTGACATGACAATGTACAAGTACAACCTGTAACCAGCAAATATTTATTATTCACACATGCCGTGCTTGTGGACATTTAGTACTGTCCCATGATTGCCAAGGATGGCCACAATGTGACGTGCTCAGGAGAAGAAATTGGCAATGAGGGTGTTCCTAGGGGCTATTCCTGCCGCAGCTGCAGTGGCATGTGGGCTACCTGCCCCATCGTCCTCATCATCGCCAGGTACCTCTGGAACCGGGATCCATGGTGCATTGGTGCGTACACAGATGTTGTGCAACACACAACATGCAACGATCATCTTGCACACAATGTCTGGGCTGTACAGGAGCCTACCACCTGTGACGTCCAGGCACCTGAAACGTGACTTCAACACGCCAAATGTGCGTTCCACGATGCCCCTGGTGCGTATGTGGGCCGCATTGTACTGCCTCTGGGGGGGGGTTGTTCGGGTCTAGGAGGGGTGTCATCATCCAAGGGCAGAGTGCATATCCTTGATCACCTGTCACAGTGCAGAGAGATAAGAGTCAATACTTGGTTCGGCATGATGTGTTGGCAGGCCCACTAGTCCAGTGACGCCTGTGCTGGCTGTGTGTGGGGTGTGTGTAGGCCAGCCCTCAGGGAGTAGCTGGTGCTGGCAACAACTTCAACAGTCATCAGGCACTCAGGAATGCAATGTACGAACAGCAAGGGAGCATGACTTGAGTTGCACAGAGTTAGTGGCCCCGGATGC
Source organism: Calotriton arnoldi (assembly GCA_963921515.1). NCBI lineage: Eukaryota > Metazoa > Chordata > Amphibia > Caudata > Salamandridae > Calotriton > Calotriton arnoldi. The sequence goes on from CAWUFW010021642.1 coordinate 75,347, forward strand.
ACAGCGGCCGACACGGGCCTACCGCCACGGGACGCTGACTTGCGGGAGACTGGGGTAGGGTCATGAGGGCAGAGCAGGGTCTCGTATGTATCAAGGGTGGTTTTCGCAGAGTGTCCCGGGGGAGAGTGGGAGGTGTACCCTCAGGGCATGGTGCAGAGGGCACTTACCAGCTGTGTCCGGCAACATGGCGGATATGAATGCCACAGACTCATGCCAAACACCAAGTCCGTACCTGCCAGTTGCTGATGACAACCCCCAGGCCACAGGCTCAGACACCAACAATGTTCGGCCGGAGGCTGACGGTGTCTCACGGCGCACAGGGTAAGTGGCATCAGGTCAGTCCTTGTGAGTGGTTGACCTCCTCCGTAACGGTGATCCGTGTTCCCACCGGACTGAAACGCATCTGTCTCTCACTCCTCTCCCTGCGTCCACTGGCATGAACTCTGCCATTGATGAATGAGGACTCAGTACTAGATGTGGGAGATACTGGACTGCAGTGTAGGCCGGCTGCAGTGGTGGGGTATGTCAACGAATGTGGACTCCTGGGGGCCTGTGTCACGGAGGACAGCGATGGTCTGAGGAGGCTGCCAAGCTCACGGGCATGGGTCTTGGAGCTAGCACCGGCACGTGGTGGGCCCTCTTTGACACACGACGGTGTCGGCAGGTGAGCAGTGCGGCCTTGGAGCTCTGGGGCAGGCAAGCCGGGTCTGGGTATCAGCGGCCTGGGGTGCAGCAGGCACACAGGCTCGCAGGCCCCGCTGCTCACGGCGTCGGCCTCATGGCGGGCTGAGAGGCGCCGCCCTGGCAGTGACGTTGGCCATTCCGGAAGTGCACCACGCTCAGCGCAACGGTGTTTTCATCCACACCCCTGCGCAGGCCTGGCGTAAGCCGGGCCAACCCACTATGCTCTCGCACACAGGAGTGGACGCAGCGAGCGACATTTCCGCGATCTACCCCACAGCCTGAGGTGACATGGTTGTGTCCACTGTTCACTACTCCCCAGACACCAGCAGTTAATGTCTGCATGGACATATCTGTGGTTTGCATACCCAGGTCTGTCCAGCACATTTACGCCACACTTGTCGTTGTGTACATTCCCATTCATGGGTCACTTGCGTCCTTCACACATGCCTGCTTTCCGCCTCTCCACACATTCAGCTGTTTTGTGGCTGTGGTGCCATGATATTGCTGGCTTGTGTACATGGGAAGCCCAGTATCCCAATGGAGTTGTGTTGTCGTGTCTGGTAGGTGGGCATGTTGACTGATGTTGTATGTGGTTTGGTCACGTGTGCATTCCCACAGTTGTGCGTTGTGTGATGGTGGGTTTGAGATGTGTGGTGTGTTGATTTGGTACTTACCAACGAGCAGTCCAGTTCCATAGATGCCATCCTGGAAGCGCTGGTTGATAATGGACTGTCGGAAGATGTAGGAATCATGCACACTGCCTGGGTAGTTTGCGACGACATTGGTGAACATTCCCTGGTGGTCCACTATTGCCTGCACATTGATGGAATGCGTGTGCTTTCTGTTGTGGTTGATGTGTGCAGTGTCTGCAGGGGGCACAAGTGGGACTTGTGTGCAGTCAATGGCCCCCAGCACGTGTGGGAAGCTAGCAATGGCGTAGAAGCCTTGCTTGGTCTCCAGCTGTTCCTGCGCAGTGTTGGGGAAGTGAAGGTACTGGGGTATGAAGCTGATGATGGCATCCAGGACAGGTGTGAGGAACTTGATAGGGCTGGCTGTGAGACTCCTCCGACTCTGGCCGTTGTTGGTTGGAAGGTACCAGAGGCCAACGTGTGCAGCACAGCCAGCAGCTTTGTCTGTGGAGGGATGTTGGTTGTCCGCTGTGTTGGGACCATCAGCCTGGGGCCAATGTGGGTCATGATGCGGAGGATGCTTGTCCTTTTGAGCCTGTAGTGGGCAATGACTTCCTTGGGTGTTAGGTCTGTGAGACTAGTGCGTTTTCGGTAGGTCCGCTGTCTCACTCTGCGCTGCCTCTGTGGTGGTCCGGGGGTGCCGGTCCCGGTCCTGGGGGTGGTGGCGGTCCTGGGGGTGGTGGCGGTGGGTGTTGTGGCCCTGTTGGGGCCCCAAGTTGCATGATGAGTAGCTCCATGGCGTCGGTTGTTCTTCGGGCGTGGCTGTGTGCGGGGCTCCGTTGCCAACTGCAGGTAGTCGTCCTGCTTATCACCAGCAAGAGGCAGGTGTTAAATAGCTGCTGCTACCGCGGCTTACCGCGTGGTTTTGGTTCGCATTGCAGATCTGGCAGTTCGTTGTGAATGTGGTGTAGTGGTGTTTTCGTGTGTTTTTGCACAGGAACGCCTACTTTGCATCTCATTAGGGTTAGTTGGTGGTGTCACCCGTGGAGGTAAATTTTGCGGCAGTTATCGCGGGAATACTTGCGTTGTCTGCACTTTGCACCCGCTTGTGAATGGGGCGTTAAATCTGTCTCCACTTTTGTTGCGTTAAGGTGGCGATAACTCGGAGATAAGTCCTTGTGAATATCCCCCTAAGACTGTTATATCACCCTTGGTGGCCAACAGTTTTCTGTCAGATACCTCCAGCTGGTCCTCCAACACCCCCAGATGACTCTCTGATAGCCCAGACACCACCACCAAGCCTTCAGAGGTCATCAGCCAGGCCATAGACATCTTCAGTCTACCCTAGAGCATACAGAATCTGTTAGACCTGGCACCATTGGTGTGGGTCTCCCTTCCTTTTTTTGCTGTTGTCTCCTCTGTTTTTGCTGGTGTTAGATGCTCTGGGCGCTATGCCACTGCCATTCAGTGCCACAGCGCGAATGCTCCCTGTGTAAATATGACATGTGAATTGGTATATCCATGATTGGCTTATTTGGTTTACCTGTTAGTCCCTAGTAGTGTGGCCTGTGTGTGCCCAGGGCTGGTAAACCAAATGCTGCTGGTGGGCCTGCAGCGCTGGGTTGCGCCACCCACAGAAGCAGCTTGTAAAGTGTGTCTCAGACCTGCCACTGCAGAGTCTGTGTGCAGTCCAGAACTGCCATCTTGGCTGTGAAGTGCACCCACTTCCCAGCCCCTGAACCTTCCCTTGGCATCATGTAAGTCACCCCTATGGTAGGGTGCATTGTGTGTGTAAGGTAGGACATGCCTTGGTGTGTGTAGCATGTCCTGGTAGTGAATTACACCCAATTTCGTTTTTCACTACTGTAAGGCTACCTGTTCCCCATAGGCTAGAATGGGCAGTTTGACTATTACATTCTATAGTCCTAACTGACCCCAGGAACATGGTAGAAAAACGAATTTAGTATGCCTGAGCTCAGAATATTAAAATACATCTTTTAGTGAAGTTTATTTTTATATTCTGTGTTTGAAAATACCCCTTTTAGAAAGTAGGTATTTTCTTGCCTAAGCCTTCCAGTGTGCTCTGCTGTTATGTGTATTGGCTGTCTGGTTTTGGAGGGACAGGGCAGGCTGAGTCAGACCTGGGTTGAATAGAGAGATCTGCATTTAGAGTATGGGGAGGGGTGGCTCCTTGACCTGAATAGGGCTGTGCCTGGCAAGGTGAATGCTGGCTCCACCTCCTACTGTGTGTCTGATAGCAGACCCCTCTTTCTGAAAGGAAGGATGCAGCCTGGTAAACAAAGTGCTCCAGGACTGACCAGAACTGGTTCTGGCTAGGCTCAGTGACTTGTAGCTTTTGAGAACAAAGACTTTTGGGGTATAAATATCTGTGCTGAAACCCCTACAAATTGCTCCTGGATGTCAAGACGAACCTCTGTCCGTGTAACTGAAGGAATCTGCAGGAGGTGACTATCCTTGTGCTTGTGTGCTGTTTCTTGGATTGGCCTGCAGTGGTTACCATTGGACTTGGAAGAAGAGGAAAAGGACTTTGAGAGAACTTTTATCAATCTTGCTAAAGCAATCACCCAAGGGCTAGGAGAGAGCTAGCCTCCTGTTGAAGTCTCAGGCACATCAGACTTCACCACCAGCCTCCTGATTCCTCCCAGCGAGGGTTTCTATCTGCAGGTGAGGCTCCTGTGAGTTCCAGGGCCTCTAGTTCTACTACAGAGAAGAGAGTGCTGAAATCGTCGCTAACGCACGTTTGCGAGCCGCCGCAGCCGAGAGCGGCCGAAAAATCATCGCGCTGCTGCCGCAGAGTGCTCGCAACCAAAGATCGAGTCATCGCACCGAGATCATCGCTTCACGACATTGCAGCGCGGACGTCGAGCGTCCGCCATTTTCATCGCATCGCATCAGGATCGTCGCTCCCTCGCGGAGCGCCATTTCTTCGCATCGCAACCCGATCGCACACGCAACAAGATCGTCGCCTCGCCTCCTCCCTTGCGGCAGGGAGTCATCGCATCAACGGTCTACAGTGCAGAAGTTTGTCGCATCGTCTCTACACGCATCAGCAGATCGGCGCATCATCCTCCCTCGCGGCAAGGATTTAACGCATCGCCGGCCTCGCGTGCAGAAATTCATTGCTACAGCTTCTTTGCGACAATTTGTTGATTTTGCTACGGAATCCAGGTACTTTGTAGGTAAAAGGGTCGCAGAGACCACTGCTTTGAACTGAACTCCTCTTTGCGCACTTGAACTATTTTTGCAGCATTCCAAGAGTAATCCTATTTGACAGTATTGTGGCTTTTTATCGTTATTGGTCTTGTGTTAAGTCTATATATAAAGATACTTATTTTTGATAACTACTGGTGTGGTGTCCCTTTGTAGTGTTCCTCACTGTGTTACTGTGTATGGTCATAAATGCTTCACACACTGCCTCTGAGATAAGCCTAGCTGCTCGTGCTACGTTACCACAGGGTTGAGCAGGGGTTATCAAAGGGTGGAGCCCTCTCACTCTGACTTAGGAAGAAGGGTCCCTACTTGGACAGTGGCCAGCCATTGCCAACTAGAGACCCCCATTTCTAACAGAATCCATCCCCAAAATCTTCAATGATCCTCAGCATTACCTCAAAGACCTTAAAGCTAAGACAGCGATCGGGCACAATTGTTCACACATCATTAAATATCTGTGCAACCACCAGTCTCTACTCGTGGCCAGACCTAGGTCTTGTTAAGGCATCCTGAGAGGACAAATTCCCATGACACTGTCAGATCTATTCCATGCACTACCCTAGGCCGAGATCTCTTGCACCTCTACATACTTGAAATAGCCCAGGGTCCTTACTACCTCCAGTCCATATATCTGGCGACACTAAGGCACTGTTGGGGCTACCGGAGAGGACTACTTCCTCTGAGATCGTTAGATCTATTCCATGCACCACCTTAGACCCAGATCACTTGCACCCCAACATTCTTTTAATTGCACAGGGCCCCCTAGGTCTCATCAGTGTGGATACCCCCTACTTGCCATAGGGTATAGCTCATGTCTCCGCCAGAGAGTTATGCTGGTGTACAGATGAGGACTGATTGACAATAACCATATACTGGGCAATTCGCCTTATGTGACACCCGCTCACATTACACTATGCCCCATGTTCATCTAGGGTACTTCTCCCTATTTGCCTTCTTTTTCCGACCACGTTTTAACGTCACACGCCCCATTACATCGGCATCAGTAACCCATGACAACCACAACTGCACGCACGCGCGCAGATCATGAGAAAGTACAGACTTCCCTGCACGCATGCGCACTGCCTCTAGATCTCAACACTAGACACCAGCACTTGCGCACGCACTGTCCCCTTGACTCAGCATTCCGGAAGGAGGGACCACCCCAGCAAAAATCACGGCGAGTATATCAGGGCTCCTCATGTCCCATCCTGTTCACATACGGGCAGGCGTCGGATGGGGTAGGTGCTTGTGAGCCGGCACCCGAGCAAATTGTAAGTAGCAACCCAGGATCTTGAACCCAGGATTTTGTACAGTAAGTCACTATAGGACACTGGCCTTTGAACCAGCCTGCCTCATACTCACATATTGTTTTACTGTGTTGTTCTCTCCTCTCTAGCCCGGTAAGGTGCGGGCACCTGACGCCATTAGCCCATGGAGTAATTCTCCTTTTCATTATTAGGTAAGGGCTCCATACCATACTGCATAACAACTTATAAGTGTTTAAGCGCATGTCCTTTAAGCGTCAGACACTCTACCACACTTTGCTTCTTCCAGAGAACAGACAGTTCCGCAAACAATCATGGATCTGCTTGTATCTGTGGTTACTACTATTTTTTTAAACCGTCTATAACGTTGCACCAGCTGATCCTCTACACATATATGCCCCACTATATGCATCATCTATATGACGCTGGCCTTTGCTGCTGGGCACTCTCTAACAAGGCGCGTTCACCGACAAGGGTTACTCCGGGGGAGCCGACGGGGCCACAGACGAGATCGCCAGCTTTTCTGGCGAGTCCTTCTGCCGGCCCGTTTGCACACTCCCTGTGAGCCACCATGTTGGGTACTTGCCCACATGATACTCTCACTCAGTCAGTCTCTTGGTGTATTTTAATGCACTTATGTGCGCCAGCTTGATGTACATTACTGAGGCAGATCTCAACGCCTCTTTCTAGTTGCCTGATGTATGTCTCGTTGTTTCTTTGTCTCCTAGGTCACATCAGGAGCGTTCCAACTATTTAGTTGCACCCACTCTGTAGGGTTCACAGATTAGGCCCGCCCTGATTCCACAGAGGGTTCCTTACCCCTTTCACCTATTATTCACGTGCACTATTCACACTACACTTGATTTTCTGGTCCTGATGAAGCGCCACGGATCATTATGACCGCATGGGCGCGAAACATGCCGACCCCTTAGTTACCCAGGCACATTGCGCCAATTGGGGTAACTGTTAACCTTCGGGTTTTTATTCTGACAAGGGTACCGTCACAATAAGCACAGTCCTTTGGTAACCCTTAGCCAGTTTTAACCTTGCACGCACTGACTCACCCTCCATATAGGACTCACCCCTCACACCCGCACGCATCATACGGCATTTTGCAAAAGATCTCCGCTAAAGCGACCCTTCAGGGCACCCGTAGGGCATTGCATCGCCGGCTCGACGAGGAGCAAACGCCCGATGATGAAGCATGACCTCCTTCGGGGTGTGTGAGGGCAACAAGAGGCAAGACTTGCTCTTCCCTCTCATAAGTGGGTTCTAGACCTAGGTCACCACCTTTCGAACTCTCTTAACACTCTCTAGTACTCCTTGGAGTGAGTGGGTGACACGTTGCACCCCTCACCTGGAACAGTGTCTCCCCCATTTTGAAGTAACGATTGACCTGAGGAGCATAGACACTGGACCATAACCTGCTCCTGGTCCCCCCCTCCCCTCTCTCATTGTTGATACAGAGTCTTATCTGCTCCCAATTAAATGCCATTGGACTGCCCTCAGATACCCCTAGCATGTCCTCAAAATACTTGTCTTCAGTCACCTCCAAGTGGTCCTAACACTCCTATAGCGAGCTTGTAGACACCTCGAGTGTGCTTTCAGACACCTCAAGCAGGCCCTCAAAAGAACGTTGTTTCACATTCAGAGACCCTGAGCCTAACCTCAGAGTTTATCTTCAGACACAACCAGCTGCTCTTCAGAGCATGTAATTCAGCCTTCAAATACACCCATTTGGGCCATAAGCAGAAATTCAGCTGTTCTCATTCAACCTCAGAGATCGGACATTATCTGGCCAAAAATGTCCTGGCCTTCAGTGACTTTGTGGAGTCTTTGCCCCATTTCCTCTCTAGCTGCTCCCCTGATGTTGAAACATTTCTCAGAACGTAGTAGGTGTGATTTTTTTTCAGGCATGTTCAGTTCGCTTTGTCGAGAGTGTAATTGCACCCACATAACGAGTGGAGAAATAAAAGTGTGCTTGGAGCAGGGTCATAATCCAGAAAGATCTGGGGCTGCATTATACATGCGGTGCATTGTCCTCCATTGCGCTGTGCGCACTTTTTAAAAGGTGCGACCAGTGCAATGAAGGAAAATACGTCATATTATGATGAATGCGCTGCCCTGGGGGCAGCCGCGAATTCGCGCTGCCCTGGGGGCAGCACATTCATGTGAAAAACGGAGCGGCTGCTTTGAAGCCGCACCATTTTTCGCAGTGCAAGCGGCAACCCGCCTGCACTTTTAAAAGGGATTAGAGATCCCCTTGCAGACGGGTACAGTCGATGCCTGCAAAGGGATGTCTGGGGGTCCATAGCCCTCCCCCACCCTCCAGAGGGCTGCTCTCAGGGAGAGCACTGTCAGTGCGCCTCCTTTGCCTCTGCGCCCGCGTCTGTAATACGGCACGGGCGCAGAGGCAAAGGGATTCTCTCATTTGCATGGGGCATGCCCCCATGCAAATGAGGGAACACCACCTCAAGATAGCGCTGGTGCATTATGCGCGCCAGTGCTATCAGAATTACAGAATGAGCCGCACAAGCGTCTACAGCCCCTTCTGTAATACCAAAGTGGCCCAGGGGCACACAAAGCGGGTGTAAACGCCCACTGTGCCCCTGGGATGCTTTGTGTAATATGGCCCCAGGTTCGCTGGTGTGATGCATACTCTACAAGAATGCACAATTGCAGGCAGCACCATGGTCCGACAGGTGTTGACAATACCCTCCAGAAAAAGGGCACGGGTTAGTCCCATTTTCTATTTGGGTAAGGAAACACCATTTTCAAAATCACTGAGGTGCAGGGGAACTTATAAGACTAAACAAAACACCCAAAGAAATAAATTGCAAAAGAAGCCGTAGTGTTCAATTCAAACAGGTCTCACTGGGCACAAGACATCTCTGAGGCTGTTCACACTGCTGACATGGAGAATCATCAAGTTTATGGAATTTTAGTGCTTAATTTTAGCTGGTGGTTGCAAGTGAGGCCCACCAACACGTATTTATGGGGACTGGCACTCATTTGTTCTAAAAAAAATTGGTTCCCGAGCAAGAGAGAAATAAACACAAAAGGGGAAAGAAGTAGGAAGAAAAAGGTGAAACAACTGTCAAAGGGAGACAGGAGGGATGAAAAAGAACCTGCAAGAGTGAGATAAAGCGGCAAGGGGTATCTGGTGCTGCATTAAAGAGGCATGAGGTACAATTAAGATAATGTAGCATTCATCTCCCCAACCTTCGCTAGTACCAGCAGCAGGCTTCTGAGCAAAACTTTGGGCCCTGGCACTTATTCTTTTACAAATAAAGCACGGTGGAGCTCCAAGTACAGAGATTTATGTTCAATCTACAGGTGAAAGGATCCAAATCGGGCAGCGCAGACTCAAACTTTTATCATTCTACAGGTAGGTAAGGAGTAATCTTGAGTTTAGAAATAGTCACACCTAGTACTAAAAGTGCTAAGAAACAGGCTCTAGATCAACTATTGTTGTATTGTTACTTCTAATTTTCAGCTGCATTATCAGCTTTGACATTTACCTTGCTAGCAATCTTTCCTTCAGGACTGCAGTAGAACAATGAGCCATCATCCTTCTTTATTGTTTGATTGCAGTCCGCCCTTCTCACCTACAGATAGTGAACAATAATTAACATTTAAATAAATGCATTTGAGTTTTTGGTCTATATCATTTTGAAACACAGTCAGAGTCTTTCCATGCATTCTTCCTCTTAAATCAAACACTTCCAGAACAGAAAAGAAACAAAGGGTTTGATCTACAAAGCCTTTTTGTGGTCGCATCGGGCTGATTCACAGAATCAGGCTGTTTGAGATCGCAAAAAGGCCTTTTCTTATGTACAAAACTAAATTGCGATTCAGAAACACATTACCAAATCCCAATTTAGGTTTGGACCAAATAGTGATTCAGTAATTGGAAGGGTTGTGTTTAGGGCATTCCTTCCAAATACCAAAACGGATTAGTATGTATTAATGTTTGGCAACTATATTCCGGTAGCAAAAAATAATCTTTACCACCTCCCGAAAGGAGGTGATAAGCCATTCGCAGACAGGAAGGTGTCCCCAATGGCCCTATTCCCCTTTGTGAATGTTAACAGAAATATTTTTAAGAGTAGGGAGTGGTCGCATGGACCACTGACTTCTCTTAAAAAATTAAAGTTACACTTTTCTTTATTTTTTCCAAACACATCCTGTTTTCCTTTAAGGAAAATGGTTCAATTTAAAAAAAAAATGCTTTATTTAAAAGCAACCACAGATATGGTGGTCTGCTGACCTCAGCAGGACACTATCCTTGTGATGGCTGTGATTCCTAGTCGGTCGCAATTTGCCAACTATCTCTTTAATATTCATGAGGTAGGTAGAATCAGTAATTTGTGAACTGACCAATTAGTACACAACTAGGCTTGCAAATTACCACACTTGTTGCAAAAATACAGGTCACAAATTGCGACCAGTATTTTGCGACCAGTTCTTAGTAAATCTGTCCCAGAGTATCTTATTGATGCCTACATATGAGATCCAGCTAAAACCATGGGCCGGATCCATCATTTCAACACTCCAGTCTTGCATCAGAATTCCAAAAAGGTTTAAATCAGACTTTTCACTCTTTGGGGGTCTTGCAGGATTTTACCTGTGTGGAACAGAGAGAAGTCTGTCGCAGTCTATTAGTGGAATATTACTGTTTTCAACCAGTGTCTAAAGCCTCACCATCAGATGTTGATGTTTTATTTTATAAATTCATTATTTGCAGACATATGCATGCAATTAATTTTACAGCCAGCACAAACCCGTCAAACACTCTCCCACGTTATAAACTGCTGGGAGTGGTATGTATGGTTAAATCTCTGACTCAGTCTGCCCATACCTCCGGGTTGACTCATGCAGGCATATTTATAGACAGGAAGTGTTGTATACATTAGAGCTCACTGTTAAACTATGAAAAGCCCAATAGTTCATATGTTGAAACCACTTGTCCTTCAAACTACTCTTGGATGTCTTTTGTTTCCCATTTCATTTCAACTCTCTGTTCATCCCATGTCTAAATATGCAGCTAGTTAGTTGAACTTTCTTTTATATCACTAGAAAACCCTGCTTTAGAGTGGCAGCACTTGAGCATTAAATCATAAATAAATGATCAAGGTGGATATTCTACCCACTGGTTGGACCTGGCCCTCTCTGCAAAGAGAACCCCACACGTTTTGCCTTTACCCTCCATTTTATTTGCTGAATTTGTTTTTGTTGGCCTTAGGGCTCTGTGCACTTTACTATTTCTAACCAATATTAAAATGCTGGTGCTCACTCCCCTTAATATGGTAACATAGGCTTACACCTAATTGGCACATTTAATTTACTTATAAGACCCTTGTAGAGTGGTGTACCATATACCAAGGGCCTGTAAATTAAATGCTACTACTGGGCCTGCAGCGCTTATTGTGCCATCCAGTTAAGTAGCCCCTTAAAACATGTGCCAGGCTTGGCATTGCAGCCTGAATGCAGTTTTAAACTGCCACATCGACATGGCAATATACCCCCCTGGCCCAGCCTAAAACTCCTCATATTACATATTAGTAACCCCTAAGGTAGTCCCTAGGAAGCCATAGGGCAGGGTGCATTAAAAGGTTGGGCATGTACTTTTAAGTTTTACATGTCCTTTGAACTGAATTGAGTAGAATTCATAAAGCGTGTAAAATGCCCGAAGGCGTCAAGGCGCTACAATCTCAGAGGTAAACTTAGGCCAGACGAAGAGGAAAGGGAGATGGAAAAGAAGACCTTATAACATGAAAAGCCATGTCTTTAATGCTTTCCTGAAAGGGGACTGAGACTTAATTCCAGTCAGATAATTAGGCAATGAGTTTCAGAGTCTTGACGTCGCAACTGAGAAGGCTCTGGCTCCCCATCTCTTCTTCTGGACTTGATGGACTTGAGGTACTGCCAACAGATTAAGGTGAGCTGATAGATTGGGTTGCCTTATTACATTTAATAAGTGCTAACTTGTGATTGGGGACATATAAGCATTTCATGTTTGGTATCTATGAAATTGTAATTCAACATCCTCTTTAATGGTAATGTCGGATTTTAAATTACAAGTTTGAAAATGACCCTTTAAGAAAGTGGGCATTTTCCTGCCCTCTGCCATTTGGTGCCTGCAACCTCCCCTGGGTCACATGACTGTGTGTAATTGGCAGTTAGGAATTTGTGAATTCCTCCCAGACAGTCATAAGATAGAGGGATTCGGTGTGCCTGAATGGGCCATCTGCTGGCAGGATGATGGGAGGGAGCTGTGCACAGCCCCACTCGCAACAGAAAAGGATGTGCTCTGCCTTCACACAAAGGGCTTGTCACTAATACATTGTCTCTGCAGCCAGCTTGGAGTCAGGGCAGAGAAGTCAGGAAATTCCAACCACTTCAAAGAGAAACCTCTAGAAACTTCCATCACATCAGAGTAGGCACCAGGTATAAAAATAGGGCTCTCAGACCCACTCTCCAGTTCACTATCTGGACCTACAAAAGGACTTTCACAGGACTGCCTGCTGCTGTGACCTGTTGTGTACTCCACAAGACTGCTTTGCTGCACCTAGAAGGACTACTTTGCTACTTGGAGCCTGCCTTGAACCCTCAGAGGAATGCCCTGCTGTCTGAGCCCTGCTGTCTGAGCCCTGCTTCTTCACCTGAACCTAGGACTACTAGAGTGACTCCAAGGGCTAGTCTGCTGGCTAAAGACATAAAAGGCTTCCACCATCTTGAACCCATACTTTTCCACAGCCTGAGTGAGCCCTAATCCCCAAAGTGGTGCAAATCCAGTCTTGGACCCTTGATGGTGGTGCTAAAGGTGACCAGATAGCCATAATCCAAAGCTTGGAACTTTCAAATTTTGTGCTAAAACTGGACTGGGAAATGAGGGAAGACTGGGACCAACCTGCTTGTTGATCTGCCCAAGGTGCTTTGCCGGTTGGCCTGACTTCATGGCAGCTCCCACTACGTTCTTCTCCCCAGCAGCATATTCTGTTCAGCTGTCCTTTTCCAAAGGGATAACCGGCCTTCTAGAACTATTGTTGGCTACAGCCTCATATCTCGCCCAGCTGGAGATTTTAGACTTCCTAAAAAGTGACTAAGTTCGAACATAGAAATCTTCACCACAACTTCACCCAGCAGCTCCCTGACAACGATGCTCGCTCCTCGGACACGGGGTGGCGAAGTGAGCTAAAGAACGATGATGGATTCAACCCAGATCTGTGACTGGTGAGTGTCTGAAAAGTTTCAGCACTCCGTCCATCATCTTCTTGTGTTTGCTTCCCTCCTCGGACACCACCTGCATACTTGCCCAGCTGATCTTTACCTTCTCAGAAAATTTCCTTTAAAATTTCTCCTAAGTCCAAAGGTAAGCATCGACCGGGCCAATCCACCTCTTGGCTGGCCATATTTTTTTTATTTTGACCCGGTCTTATGCGACTAGATGTTCAAGGTTGGCACTTTGACCATTTAGGCACTAGTTTTTACTAAAAACTTTACCAAATTCATACTTCATGTTCTACTGAATACTTTACACAGTTAAGCCTGAATGCTTTTTGTGCCAAGTTAAGCGCAGGTTAATTTAGTGACTTTTTGTGCTTCACCCTGCCAGGCGCTGTGGCTGCTGCTCGACCAGGGCTCACACCCCAGTCAACCAACAACAACATTTCTTACACCACTTTATTCAATACCCATTAATATCTCAGGCTTGTTGGATGTGCACAATAGGTTTTCAATGCAAAACCCAAAATTCTCACCAGATAGTGTTCAAAAAGGTCTATGAGAAACTATTTCCAAGGATACACTCAAAAGGGAAAGAGGGGAAGATAGGGTGGAGAATAGAAGGTCTAGACTTGAGACAGAATGTGTACGTCACAGCCATGGAGGTCTGATGAATGGTCAAGATGCGGTCCCACAAATCGGAAGGGAATCACACTACAGGCCATGTACTGCTTTACCAAGAAAAAGGCGATGATGAGCCAGAGGTTGCCTGAGATACAACCCTCAAACAAGAGAGACGCAGAAGAAAGCTCTGTAGTATTAAAATGAACAGGCAACCCAAGCAAGAAATCCAACAACCTAACATAAGGGAACTGAAGGAGAATCAAAACAAACATCAGGCAGTAAAGCTGGGTGCCAATTAGTATGACAAGTGGGTATTTTACAACACATGAAAGTTGCAAGGTACTTAGCGGCATATTTACAAGCCCCTATCGCCATGGGAACGTCACTTTTTGCGACGTTCCCGTGGTGATAGGGGTTTCGCCTTATTTACAAGGCAGCGTTAAGCCACTTAACGTGGCTTAACGCTGCCTTGTAAATAAGGCCCGCTTTCACGCTATGCTTACCGTGAAAGGGGTGGGCAGTGGGTGTTGCGGTGGGCGTTCCACCGCAACACCCGTTGATTTTGACGCTACCCCCTATTTAGAAGGGCAGCGTAAATAGGAGGCAGGCCAAAATTAAGAACAGGGAAAACCTGGTCTTACCTTGGCGAAACGAGGAGAAATGCTTTATCTCTCCTCATTTTTGCTTTTTCCATGTGTGCTGCCTTGTGGAAAAAGCAAAACGCCTTGGATTGTTTATGTTCAGGAAGGTGACCCTTCCTGCACATAAACAATCTTTAAAAAGAAATTACATTTTGTAACTTCCATGTGTGCTGTATTAAGCAGCACACATAGAAGTGACAAAACGGCATTTCAAGATTGTTTATGTGCAGGAAGGGGGACCTTCCTGTACATAAACAATCTACCCCTGCACGCAGATACCCTTGCACTACGGTGCAAGGGAGTCTGCATTGGCGCTACACTGCTGAGTGTAGCGCCAGCGCAGGGGGAAACGCAGGGCTGCACCATATTCTTGAAAATATGGTGCAGCCCTGTGTTTCTGAAGTGGCGGAGCATGTCGTTAAGCCAAGGAGGCTAACAACACGCCCCTCCACTTCTGTTGTAAATATCCCCCTTTTTTTTGGCTAACTTTGCCTAAATAGCCCTAGGAACGTTCCTGCGCTTACTCTTTCCTGACAAGTGTCAACCCTTGCCTCAGCCTCCACAAGCCTGTTCTCTAGCACTTCGGTTGCCTTGCTGCTTGTCTTGTTTTACAAACACCATACTTTACTGGCAATGATCTTCTTTCCTATGCCTGTGGTTTCAAATTTCAGGATTTGACATAGCTGAGATCAAATGCTTACATAAGGTTCTATTACATTTCAGTTTCTTAACATTCATTCTCTTCCCAACTTCCCTAACTGTAATAAGGATCCCTATGGCACTTTGCTGAAGGCAGAGAGTTTATTTAGATCATTGAAGGAAAAACTACAAAATGTGCACAGGATTACTGGTTCCGGACAGTCCTCACATTTTGGCCTGATTTGCAAAACTGATGTTAGGCATGCAACTGTAGTTACATGAGACAAGTATGCTTTAAATGCACATGTACAATACAACAGATATTCACAAAACATATTTCCAAATCATCTGTATATGATGGAGTAAGAGGAGTGCGTGACAAATGTGCTGCGCAAGAGCAAGTTACAATGATGCAAACATTAACAATGGAAATGTGGGTGTAACTCTGCTAACTTGAATATGAAAAATTGGAGTAGCAAAGGTGTTTAAAAAGAGGGACAGATAATGAAAATGAAGGGGGAGTACCCACAAAAGATGAGATTCCATTGCAGGTATTGAAAATCTACACCTTTATACCAGCAAGATATTGTACACCAGTGGCTCTGATGTAACGCTAATCCACAAATCTCAGGGGCATATTAACAACGGCCAGCGATAATTATCGCTGGCCGTGCTTAGCGATAATTATATTATTGCAGGCTATCTCTGGCATTTATCCCCCTGGTAGCGCGTTATTAACAAAGCGTTACTCCAGGGCGATAAAAATTCCAGAGATAGCGAGGTTATCGCCCTTTGCAGGGAACATCGCTGGTTTTCCAGCGATGTTCCCTGCAAAAGGGCGATAACCTTGCTGATACGACCCTGTGGTCGTATCAGCAGAATCCACCTCCTATGCCTAACATAGGTAAGTCAGGATTATAGCAGACGTTAGATTTTGGCGAAAACGGCCGTTTTCGCCAAAATCTAACGTCTGCTATAATCCTGTGGGCTGCCTTGTAAATATCGCGATGTGAACATCGGCGATATTTGCAACGTAGCCCATCCGGGGTACGCCCAGTAACGCCCACTTTGCATCTCATTAGAGATGCAAGGATGGGCGTTGGGGGAAAGGGCGATAGTGCAAGGATTCACGCGATAGCGTGACCTTGCTGATTAGGCGATAGAATTATCGCCGCTTTCCGTCCGAAAACGGACGGTAAAGCGGCGATAATTGCTTATCGCCTCGTTGTTAATATGCCCCTCAGTCTATTCATTTGGCCCTAACCAACGTCTGTTGTAAACTGTTCCTGTCGAAGGAAGGTGCGATGCATGGTAAGCGTGGGAGCCCTTAATCCTTGTTTGACAAATTCTTTAGCTAAATTTGGTTATTGAGTGGTACCTCTAGATCATTCAGTGAATTAGATGCATTTCAGTTTTTGGTTGACATCATTTCGCAACACAGTCAGAGGGCCTGATATAGAGTTCGGGAGACGGGAGTGGCTTCGTCAGGGCGACAAAGTCAAATACTCTGTCACCCTGAGGGAGTCCCTGCCTGCCAGATTTAGAGATATCCACCAGCCCAGCGGACATGTCCTGCATTGACAGGAACCAACACCACGGCGGTTCCAGTAAATTCATTGAAAGTTTGACGGGAGGCTCCGTTAACATGACGGAGCTGTACAGCAAACCTTCAATGTTTTTCTATTGTCTAAAACAAAATCCCAAAGCAGGATTCTGTTTTTGGAAATAAAAAATAAAAAACAATTACATTTTTCACCATGAGAGTTTTCTCCCATGGCATGGGGGTCATTTTGGAGTTTTCACTGACTCTGAACCCCAGGTTTTACATTGTGGTGATGGACAGTGAAACCTTGTGATTTGTTTGCCCACTCTAAATAGGTTGGGCAGACAAATGGCAACACCGCCAACGGTCTTTACTCGGTCGGGCCATCAAAGGTGTATGTCTGCGGTGGAGATGGACTAGTCTCTACCATCGATATATTGAAGGTCTGTCAGACACTAAATGAGGTGGGCAGACCTCCAGTTTGGTGGAGAAGGTACATCATTGTCTTTGTGATGGAGTACACTCTCAACCAAACTCTAAATTGGGCCCAGAGTCTGTCAATACATTTTTCCTCTCAAATTAAACCTTTCCAGAACCACAACAGAAACAAAGTAGGAGATTTACTAATTTATTCCACCATGCAGCACTTCAACAAAAGTCGCTACACTGTGTTGCGCTATGAGAACAGAGCATGGCAGCAGCATATCTCGCCATCTATACTAAGCTATGGTGGGTGCTGCTGCTTTCTTCCCCAGTGCTGAAACTCTTCCAGGAAGCCTTATGTTGCACTCATACCTTCGCACCATAGTGTGCATGATGTCTTGCATAGGTTTTTAAGAAAAGAGTAACCTTTCAGTATAAACAAGCATTTGCAATGCAATAGGTCTCACATTTACGCGAGTTTGAGCTATTGGCATTGTAAATGACAATGCCTTTTTTTTATGTTTTCGGTTTTAAAACATAAATAAAAGGCATTGTCCTTTACAATAATAATAGCTTAAACTCTCGCAAATGCGAGACCTATTGCATTGCAATAAAGGGCCTTCTCGACCGCTTGTTAGATTGTAAATATCAGAGGAAGAGACTGGCCTGCGATGTCTTCAAAGTAGTGATAAATAGTGCAGTGAAGAAGATGAGTAAGTGTTGTAAATTACACAGACACAAAGTGTGAAGTGAGATCCGAGCTATAAAAACTAACAAAGTGCTCCAACACATTTCGCTCTGTGATTACACTGTCGCGGCTCAGGAGGAAGAGCAGGAGGGGGGGCTATTTCCTGCCCTCTCCATGATTTGAGTGTGCAGTGTGGTATTTCATAATGTCATTGCTATCTTTGGCCTAATAAAAAACACTCCAGCTGTAGTAGGGCCCTGGCTTCACCTCCTGGTGCAGGGAGGGCTGTGCTGTATGGCAGGCATGGAGGGAGGGAGGGATGGTCTCGGCTGCAGCTCCAGCCTCGTATAGTGCCCCTGCTATTACTTGTGAGCGAGAGGCACTGAGGTGGTGGTATAGGTATTGGTGGTGGTGGTATTGGTATTGGTGGTGGTGGTATTGGTGGTGGTGGTGGTATTGGGTTTGGTGGTATTAGTGGTGGTGTTATTGGTGGTGGTGGTATTGGTGGTGGTGGTATTGGTGGTGGTGACGGTGGTGGTGGTTGTGGTGGTATTGGTGGTGGTGGTGGCATTAGTAGTATTGGTGGTGGTGGTGGTATTGGTGGTGGTGGTAATGGTATTGGTGGTGGTGGTATTGGTGGTGGTGGTACTGGTATTGGTGGTGGCAGAATTGGTGGTGGTGGTATTGGTATTGGAGCTGGTGGTATTGGGGGCGGTATTGGTATTGGTGGTGGTGGTACTGGTGGTGGTATTGGTATTGGTGGTGGTGGTACTGGTGGTGGTGTTGGTGGTATTGGTGGTGGTGGTATTGGTGGTGGTGGTATTGGTGGTGGTGGTGGTATTGGTGGTGGTGGTATTGGTGGTGTAGGTGGTATTGGCGGTGGTGGTATTAGTGGTAGTATTGGTGGTGGTAGTGGTATTGGTGGTGGTGGTATTGGTGGTGGTGGTATTGATGATGGTATTGGTGGTGGTATTGGTGGTATTGGTGGTGGTATTGGTGGTGGTGGTGGTATTGGTGGTGGTGGTGGTATTGGTGGTGGTATTGGTAGTGGTAGTGGTGGTGGTATTAGTGGTGGTGGTATTGTTGGTGGTGGTATTGGTGGTGGTGGTGGTATTGGTGGTGGCATTGGTGGTATTGGTGGTGGTGGTGGTATTGGTGGTGGTGGTAATGGTGGTGGTGGTACTGGTATTGGTGGTGGTGGTATTGGTGGTGGTGGTATTGGCATTGGTGGTACTGGTATTGGTGGTGGTGGTATTGGTATTGGTGGTGGTATTGGTGGTATTGGTGGTGGTGGTAGTGGTATTGGTGGTGGTGGTGGTATTGGTGGTGGGGTATTGGTGGTGGTGGTGGTATTGGTGGCAATGGTATTGGTGGTGTTGGTGGTACTGGTGGTGGTGGTTTTGGTGGTGGTAGTGGTGGTATTGGTGGTGGTGGTATTGGTGGTGGTGGTATTGGGGGTGGTGGTATTGGTGGTGGTATTGGGGGTGGTAGTATTATTGGTGGTGGTATTGGTGGTGGTGGTATTGGTGGTGGTGGTGCTGGTGGTATTGGTAGTTGTGGTATTGGTGGTGGTGGTGGTATTGATGGTGCTGATATTGGTGGTGGTGGTGATATTGGTGATGGTGGTGGTATTGGTGGTGGTATTGGTAGTGGTAGTGGTGGTGGTATTAGTTGTGGTGGTATTGTTGGTGGTGGTATTGGTGGTGGTGGTGGTATTGGTGGTGGCATTGGTGGTATTGGTGGTGGTGGTGGTATTGGTGGTGGTGGTACTGGTATTGGTGGTGGTGGTATTGGTGGTGGTGGTATTGGCATTGGTGGTACTGGTATTGGTGGTGGTGGTATTGGTATTGGTGGTGGTATTGGTGGTATTGGTGGTGGTGGTAGTGGTATTGGTGGTGGTGGTGGTATTGGTGGTGGGGTATTGGTGGTGGTGGTGATATTGGTGGCAATGGTATTGGTGGTGTAGGTGGTACTGGTGGTGGTGGTATTGGTGGTGGTAGTGGTGGTATTGGTGGTGGTGGTATTGGTGGTGGTGGTATTGGGGGTGGTGGTATTGGTGGTGGTATTGGGGGTGGTAGTATTATTGGTGGTGGTATTTGTGTTGGTGGTATTGGTGGTGGTGGTGCTGGTGGTATTGGTGGTGGTGGTATTGGTGGTGGTGGTGGTATTGGGTTTGGTGGTATTAGTGGTGGTGTTATTGGTGGTGGTGGTATTGGTGGTGGTGGTATTGGTGGTGGTGACGGTGGTGGTGGTTGTGGTGGTATTGGTGGTGGTGGTGGCATTAGTAGTATTGGTGGTGGTGGTGGTATTGGTGGTGGTGGTAATGGTATTGGTGGTGGTGGTATTGGTGGTGGTGGTACTGGTATTGGTGGTGGCAGAATTGGTGGTGGTGGTATTGGTATTGGAGCTGGTGGTATTGGTATTGGGGGTGGTATTGGTGGTGGTGGTACTGGTGGTGGTATTGGTATTGGTGGTGGTGGTACTGGTGGTGGTGTTGGTGGTATTGGTGGTGGTGGTATTGGTGGTGGTGGTATTGGTGGTGGTGGTGGTATTGGTGGTGGTGGTGGTATTGGTGGTGTAGGTGGTATTGGCGGTGGTGGTATTAGTGGTAGTATTGGTGGTGGTAGTGGTATTGGTGGTGGTGGTATTGGTGGTGGTGGTATTGATGATGGTATTGGTGGTGGTATTGGTGGTGGTGGTATTGGTGGTATTGGTGGTGGTATTGGTGGTGGTGGTGGTATTGGTGGTGGTGGTGGTATTGGTGGTGGTATTGGTAGTGGTAGTGGTGGTGGTATTAGTGGTGGTGGTATTGTTGGTGGTGGTATTGGTGGTGGTGGTGGTATTGGTGGTGGCATTGGTGGTGGTGGTGGTATTGGTGGTGGTGGTAATGGTGGTGGTGGTACTGGTATTGGTGGTGGTGGTATTGGTGGTGGTGGTATTGGCATTGGTGGTACTGGTATTGGTGGTGGTGGTATTGGTATTGGTGGTGGTATTGGTTGTATTGGTGGTGGTGGTAGTGGTATTGGTGGTGGTGGTGGTATTGGTGGTGGGGTATTGGTGGTGGTGGTGGTATTGGTGGCAATGGTATTGGTGGTGTAGGTGGTACTGGTGGTGGTGGTATTGGTGGTGGTAGTGGTGGTATTGGTGGTGGTGGTATTGGGGGTGGTGGTATTGGTGGTGGTATTGGGGGTGGTAGTATTATTGGTGGTGGTATTGGTGGTGGTGGTATTGGTGGTGGTGGTGCTGGTGGTATTGGTAGTTGTGGTATTGGTGGTGGTGGTGGTATTGATGGTGCTGATATTGGTGGTGGTGGTGATATTGGTGATGGTGGTGGTATTGGTGGTGGTATTGGTAGTGGTAGTGGTGGTGGTATTAGTGGTGGTGGTATTGTTGGTGGTGGTATTGGTGGTGGTGGTGGTATTGGTGGTGGCATTGGTGGTATTGGTGGAGGTGGTGGTATTGGTGGTGGTGGTATTGGTGGTGGTGGTACTGGTATTGGTGGTGGTGGTATTGGTGGTGGTGGTATTGGCATTGGTGGTACTGGTATTGGTGGTGGTGGTATTGGTATTGGTGGTGGTATTGGTGGTATTGGTGGTGGTGGTAGTGGTATTGGTGGTGGTGGTGGTATTGGTGGTGGGGTATTGGTGGTGGTGGTGGTATTGGTGGCAATGGTATTGGTGGTGTAGGTGGTACTGGTGGTGGTGGTATTGGTGGTGGTAGTGGTGGTATTGGTGGTGGTGGTATTAGTGGTGGTGGTATTGTTGGTGGTGGTATTGGTGATGGTGGTGGTATTGGTGGTGGCATTGGTGGTATTGGTGGTATTGGTGGTGGTGGTAATGGTGGTGGTGGTACTGGTATTGGTGGTGGTGGTATTGGTGGTGGTGGTATTGGCATTGGTGGTACTGGTATTGGTGGTGGTGGTATTGGTATTGGTGGTGGTATTGGTGGTATTGGTGGTGGTGGTAGTGGTATTGGTGGTGGTGGTGGTATTGGTGGTGGGGTATTGGTGGTGGTATTGGTGGCAATGGTATTGGTGGTGTAGGTGGTACTGGTGGTGGTGGTATTGGTGGTGGTAGTGGTGGTATTGGTGGTGGTGGTATTGGTGGTGGTGGTATTGGGGGTGGTGGTATTGGTGGTGGTATTGGGGGTGGTAGTATTATTGGTGGTGGTATTGGTGGTGGTGGTATTGGTGGTGGTGGTGCTGGTGGTATTGGTAGTTGTGGTATTGGTGGTGGAGGTGGTATTGATGGTGCTGATATTGGTGGTGGTGGTGATATTGGTGATGGTGGTGGTATTGGTGGTGGTATTGGTAGTGGTAGTGGTGGTGGTATTAGTGGTGGTGGTATTGTTGGTGGTGGTATTGGTGGTGGTGGTGGTATTGGTGGTGGCATTGGTGGTATTGGTGGTGGTGGTGGTATTGGTGGTGGTGGTATTGGTGGTGGTGGTACTGGTATTGGTGGTGGTATTGGTGGTGGTGGTATTGGCATTGGTGGTACTGGTATTGGTGGTGGTGGTATTGGTATTGGTGGTGGTATTGGTGGTATTGGTGGTGGTGGTAGTGGTATTGGTGGTGGTGGTGGTATTGGTGGTGGGGTATTGGTGGTGGTGGTGGTATTGGTGGCAATGGTATTGGTGGTGTAGGTGGTACTGGTGGTGGTGGTATTGGTGGTGGTAGTGGTGGTATTGGTGGTGGTGGTATTGGTGGTGGTGGTATTGGGGGTGGTGGTATTGGTGGTGGTATTGGGGGTGGTAGTATTATTGGTGGTGGTATTTGTGGTGGTGGTATTGGTGGTGGTGGTATTGGTGGTGGTGGTGGTATTGGGTTTGGTGGTATTAGTGGTGGTGTTATTGGTGGTGGTGGTATTGGTGGTGGTGGTATTGGTGGTGGTGACGGTGGTGGTGGTTGTGGTGGTATTGGTGGTGGTGGTGGCATTAGTAGTATTGGTGGTGGTGGTGGTATTGGTGGTGGTGGTAATGGTATTGGTGGTGGTATTGGTGGTGGTGGTACTGGTATTGGTGGTGGCAGAATTGGTGGTGGTGGTATTGGTATTGGAGCTGGTGGTATTGGTATTGGGGGCGGTATTGGTATTGGTGGTGGTGGTACTGGTGGTGGTATTGGTATTGGTGGTGGTGGTACTGGTGGTGGTGTTGGTGGTATTGGTGGTGGTGGTATTGGTGGTGGTGGTATTGGTGGTGGTGGTGGTATTGGTGGTCGTGGTGGTATTGGTGGTGTAGGTGGTATTGGCGGTGGTGGTATTAGTGGTAGTATTGGTGGTGGTAGTGGTATTGGTGGTGGTGGTATTGGTGGTGGTGGTATTGATGATGGTATTGGTGGTGGTATTGGTGGTGGTGGTATTGGTGGTATTGGTGGTGGTGGTGGTATTGGTGGTGGTGGTGGTATTGGTGGTGGTATTGGTAGTGGTAGTGGTGGTGGTATTAGTGGTGGTGGTATTGTTGGTGGTGGTATTGGTGGTGGTGGTGGTATTGGTGGTGGCATTGGTGGTATTGGTGGTGGTGGTGGTATTGGTGGTGGTGGTAATGGTGGTGGTGGTACTGGTATTGGTGGTGGTGGTATTGGTGGTGGTGGTATTGGCATTGGTGGTACTGGTATTGGTGGTGGTGGTATTGGTATTGGTGGTGGTATTGGTGGTATTGGTGGTGGTGGTAGTGGTATTGGTGGTGGTGGTGGTATTGGTGGTGGGGTATTGGTGGTGGTGGTGGTATTGGTGGCAATGGTATTGGTGGTGTAGGTGGTACTGGTGGTGGTGGTATTGGTGGTGGTAGTGGTGGTATTGGTGGTGGTGGTTTTGGTGGTGGTGGTTTTGGGGGTGGTGGTATTGGTGGTGGTATTGGGGGTGGTAGTATTATTGGTGGTGGTATTGGTGGGGGTGGTATTGGTGGTGGTGGTGCTGGTGGTATTGGTAGTTGTGGTATTGGTGGTGGTGGTGGTATTGATGGTGCTGATATTGGTGGTGGTGGTGATATTGGTGATGGTGGTGGTATTGGTGGTGGTATTGGTAGTGGTAGTGGTGGTGGTATTAGTGGTGGTGGTATTGGTGGTGGTGGTATTGGTGGTGGTGGTGGTATTGGTGGTGGCATTGGTGGTATTGGTGGTGGTGGTGGTATTGGTGGTTGTGGTATTGGTGGTGGTACTGGTATTGGTGGTGGTGGTATTGGTGGTGGTGGTGGTATTGGCATTGGTGGTACTGGTATTGGTGGTGGTGGTATTGGTATTGGTGGTGGTATTGGTGGTATTGGTGGTGGTGGTAGTGGTATTGGTGGTGGTGGTGGTATTGGTGGTGGGGTATTGGTGGTGGTGGTGGTATTGGTGGCAATGGTATTGGTGGTGTAAGTGGTACTGGTGGTGGTGGTATTGGTGGTGGTAGTGGTGGTATTGGTGGTGGTGGTATTGGTGGTGGTGGTATTGGGGTGGTGGTATTGGTGGTGGTATTGGGGGTGGTAGTATTATTGGTGGTGGTATTTGTGGTGGTGGTATTGGTGGTGGTGGTGCTGGTGGTATTGGTAGTTGTGGTATTGGTGGTGGTAGTGGTGGTGGTATTGGTGGTGGTGGTATTGGTGGTGGTGGTGGTATTGATGGTGCTGATATTGGTGGTGGTGGTGATATTGGTGATGGTGGTGGTATTGGTGGTGGTGGTGGTATTAGTGGTGGCATTGGTGGTGGTATTGGTATTGGTGGTGGTGGTATTGGTGGTGGTAGTATTGCTAGTGGTGGTATTGGTGGTGGTGGTATTGGTGGTGGTATTAGTGGTGGTGGTTGCATTGGTTGTGGTATTGGTGGTATTGCTGGTGGTGGTATTGGTATTGGTGCTGGTGGGATTGGTGCTGGTGGTATTGGTGGTGGTGTTGGTATTGGCGGCGGTATTGATATTGGTGGTGGTGGTATTGGATTGGTGGCAGTGGTATTGGTGGTGATATTAGTGGTGGTGGTATTAGTGGTGGTATTGGTGGTACTGGTGGTGGTATTGGTGGTGGTGTTGGTATTGGGGGTGGTGGTGATATTGGTGGTGGTGGTATTGGTAGTGGAGTTGGTGGTTTTGGTGGTGGTGGTGGTATTGGTGGTGGTGGTATTGGTGATGGTGGAGGTGGTGATATTGATGGTGGTATTGGTGGTGGTGGTATTGGTAGTGGTGGTGGTATTGGTGGTGGTGGTGTTGGTGGTGGTATTGGTGGTGGTGGTATTGGTGGTGGTGTTGGTGGTTTTGGTGGTGGTGGTGGAATTGGTGGTGGTGGTATTGGTGGTGGCATTGGTGATGGTGTAGGTGGTGGTATTGGTGGTGGTATTGGTGGTGGTGGTATTGGTGGTGGTGGTATTGGTGGTGATGGTATTGGTGGTGGTGGGATTGGTGGTGGTAGTGGTATTGGTGGTGGTGGTGGTGGTGGTATTGATGGTGGTGTAATTGGTGGTGGTGCTGGTGGTGGTGGTATTGGTGGTAGTGGTATTGGTGGTGGTGGTGGTATTGGTGGTGGTGGTATTGGTGGTGGTGGTGGTATTGATGGTGGTGGAGGTATTAGTGGTGTTGGTGGTATTAGTGGTGGTGGTATTAGTGGTAGTGGTATTGGTGGTATTGGTGGTGGTGGTGGTGGTGGTGGAGATGGTGAAATTGGTGGTGGTATTGGTGGTGGTGGTATTAGTGGCGGTATTGGTGCTGGTATTGGTGGTGGTAGTGGTGGTATTGGTGGTGATGGTGGTATTGGTGGTGGTATTGGTATTGGTGGTGGTGGTGGTGGTATTGGTGGTGTTAGTATTGGTGGTGGTGATATTGGTGGTGGTGGTATTGGTGGTGGTATTGGTAGTGGTGGTATTAGTGGTGGTGGTATTGGTGGTGGTGGTATTGGTATTGGTGTTGGTGGGATTGGTGGGGGTGCTATTGGTGGTGGCATTGGTATTGGCGGTGGTATTGGTATTGGTGGTGGTTATATTGGATTGGTGGCAGTGGTATTGGTGGTGGTATTGGTGTTATTGGTGGTGGTATTGGTGGTGGTGTTGGTATTGGTGGTGGTGGTGGTATTGGTGGTGGTGGTGGTATAAGTGGTGGTGGTATTGGTGGTGGTGTTGGTGGTTTTGGTGTTGGTGGTGGTATTGGTGATGGTGGTATTGGTGATGGTGGAGGTGGTGGTATTGATGGTGGTATTGGTGGTAGTGTATTGGTGGTGGTGGTATTGGTATTGGTGGTGTTGATGTTGCTGGTGGTATTGGTGGTGGTGGTATTGTTGTTGGTGGTGGTATTGGTGGTGGTGGTATTGGCGGTGGTGGTGGTATTGGTGGTATTGGTGGTGGTATTGGTATTGGCGGTGATATTGGTATTGGTGGTGGTGGTATTGGATTGGTGGCAGTGGTATTGGTGGTGGTATTGGTGGTGGTATTGGTGGTATTGTTGGTGGTATTGGTGGTGGTGTTGGTATTGGTGGTGGTTGTATTGGTGGTGGTGGTGGTATTGGTGGTGGTGGTATTGGTGGTGGTGTTGGTGGTTTTGGTGGTAGTGGTGGTATTGGTGGTGGTATTGGTGATGGTGGAGGTGGTGGTATTGGTGTTGGTGGTGGTGATGGCATTAGTGGTGTTGATGGTGGTGGTGGTATTGGTGGTGGTGGTATTGGTGGTGGTGGTGGTATTGGTGGTGGTGTTGTTAATAAAACAGGCTTTTGAAAACAACCCGTCAGGTGGCTTTAGTACAGATGACATGTAACACAGATTTGCTGTTGTCAGCTTCAGCCCATTATCACAGGATTATGTGCTACCAGGAATTCACATGACTTAATTTGCTAATCATTTCTAAATCCATTTTACTTGGGTGGTTGAAACAGACACGAGATAATGCCGGGTTAAAGTAATTGAAAACAGGCACCCGTGTTATGGGGGCGGCTGTGCTGCTTAAAAAAACACAAGCGGTTTTAGCTGAAGCAGCGCATGTCCGGCCTGCAGTAAGAGAAACTCAATAAAGTAAATAGTGCTTACAGACTAAATAACAGGTCCCGTGTAACAACTGAAGTAAAAGGGCCAGTCGCCATGGGAGGGTACAAATGAAGACAAGGCCATACTAAGGAGGGACTAACAAGCCTATTAACAAATCCGAAGGCAGCATTTACGAAAGACAATGATACAAGCCAAAGAAAAATATGGGAGGAGAGTGGGCGCGGCTTCTCTCCCACACTCTACTACAGCAGTCTCGCAGAGCGACAAGCGCATGCGCGCTGCCACTAGGCTCGACCTAAAAACTATGCTAAGACATAGTTTAAAACTTTTCCTACATTTTATGTGTGCTCTACGGTGCAAAGTGCTATTTGTATTATGCTTGGGGTTACTTTGTGCTTAAAAGTAAATATTTTATCAGCACTGTGTGCCGGTTGAGACACTTTTTGTAAATTTGCATCCACACACAATGTTGATAACGGATCACTGACAGAATATAGAATGCCAAAATATCGACCTGCAAAAATATAGTGGATAAAATATAGAATGCCAAAATATCGAATTCCTATCTACAAACAGGTAAGTACAAAAATATCGAATCCAAAATATCGTAAATAATATAGGGGCCCATTAGGATGTCGGGCGGAAGCACTACCGCCGTGCTGGCGGATGCAAAAACCACCAGTTACCGCCTGCACGCAGCAGTCCACACGCCCGCCCGATTACGATGCGAAAAGTCAGCCAAACACCGCCGGCAAGCCAGCGACACCGTCCGCCATCAAAGTGCGCCCGTACACGTAGCGGCGCAGCACAATTGACACACACCGTCCGACGAAACACGTACCGCCCGGCGTACAAATTACGATGCCGCACACAAACTGAACCCACGGCTAAGAGACACCGTACGTCAAACCGAAGCGGTAACACGAACGCCGAGCACGGACACCGAAGAAGTGGTACCCCGAGCATGAATCCAGCACTGCAGGCCCTCCCTATGCTCTATCTGATGCACCACCAAGGACGCAACGTACCGCGAAGACGCAGGTAGGCACACATACAACAAGTGCACGCAAACAGCGCACACAGTGCAAGGGCGGAAAAAGCGGACAACCCCCACCCCCGCGTGTACACGACACATCTACAATAGCATCCACATATGACACACAGGCCAAATTGTAACATCTCGTAACACATGTGTACACACCACCTGGGACTAGGAACCAACCACCCCGTCACGGCCCCAAAGAGGCGATGACGCTGCCACACATGCGCACAACGCAGAGGCCAACCGCAGCGCCATGCATGCGTCGCACACAGACACAGGGACACAACCAAGCAGCACACACACCAGCCCCACCCCGAACGCACATGACACGTGACAGACCTGCCACAGACATGTCCCCAACGCCCAATTCACGGACAACACCCAACGTCACACAACCGACGCACACATGTCAGTGAAGTCACGCAACAGCAGGACACACCCCAGTGCAACAAACATGGCGAAGCACACAGCGGCGGCAACACCAACTAGGAGAAGCAGGGCCCCTTCGGGAAGAGGAACGCCAGTACCACACTGAAACACCCATACCACCCTGCACATATGAACAAGACATACAAAACGGAACACCAAAGAGCCCGGGGACCGACAACAGGTGGCCCAAGAATAACACTCACACACAAGGCCCAACGCAGAGCGGAAAGGCAGCCTGCCGCCCACACAAGGGAGAGCAGACAGCACTGAATGACCTTCCATTCCACCTCCGAAACCACAGCCCTACGAAAGAAGCCGGTGAATACAGCCATTGTCCAATAAAAGACCAACACAGGCATGCAGAGGAGACCGACCACAGGGCAGATAGCACATATCACAGAAGAACACAACGGACGGGAAAGAATAAAGAAAACACTCCCCCATGTCGGCCCCATGCTGCAAGTTAATTGGAAGGAGTCACACATCACTGACCTTGAACTGTCTGAGAAGCATGTGGGATGAGGGCCCGTGTCCTCCGCACAAGCCAACAGAACACAAGTCCTGTCTCCCTACGACTACACAGAGCTCACAGTAACCTCGGAGCGTGCACATTGCAGACTGCACACACAGCCGGAGCACGCCACCACAATGCACCGCTGCAAAATGGCAACCGCAACACACCTACCCAACTACGCCGGACAGGTCAAGCTGTACAAAACCAACCTGATACATATATTGGGATGCGAACTCCTGTCCCTGCTGAACGTAAGTTACCGACTGACTTACCGCATCACATTGTTCAGCTGCGTCATACCCGTCTTCTACTGTCGGAGGTGTCCCTACCAGCATCCCGTGGAGATGTGTCTCTCCAACCCGGCATGTCTAAAGGCGGACCTGCTAGCACTACTCCTCCCTCTGGACGCACACGACAGGGCCTGCTCTGCCTATGGGGGCATGGCGTATGTGGCCAACATCGCACCCGCACTGAAATGGGACCACTGTGCCTCCACACGACGGATCATCGAGCACAGCTACATCAAATGTCACCCAGCATGCCCCATCATGGTCCTCCAAGGGACAACGTACGAACAACACCTTGACAGCCACCATCCGCTACATTGGCTGGCAAACATAAACACCACCAATGACATGGAAGCCCTGCTGGACGGCATCGCATACCTGACAACCTGTAAATTCGTCGGACCCAAACGCAGGTTCCCCGATTGACCTATGATGTCCAACCCCGCACCCATGCTTAGCTTCCGCACGGACTGGCCAGTCACCACCACAACAGCCATACCAAACGACCGGCAACAATTACCACACCATCAACGACATCGCCATGACATCGGATATGACCGGGACATGCACACTGTTCCCCATCACATCCAGGAACACCGCATGCATCGTGGGAGGCAGTGGCATGGGGTCTGTGTATCGCACCCACATGGACGGAACTGCACGAACAACCAGGACACGACATGGATCCAGCGCCCATGGACACACACACCGCTCAGTGGACATGAATAGGTCGCCTGGAGTCTGTGGGTGCTGCACCCCTCCCACCCCCGCCCCGGGAATCCCATACCAGGACCTTTGCACGGACGACAAGTGCAAACAACAACAACACGACCCCAGTGACTGTGACATGTCCAGTAACCACCACATTGCAACAACAAGTGGCACGCCGCTGCATGCACGCAAGCACATGCCCTGATGTCATCTCACATGCACGCGTGCATGAGGAACAACCGCAGCAAACCTGTCACATGGAACTGAGATGGACTGTGCCCATGATGCCAAGCGGTCTGGTAGGCTACTTGTATACCGTCTGTGTCAAAGTCTGCAGCTCCGCAGCTATACGTAAATGTACATTAGCACAGCCTTGGCCAAGCAGATGTAACTCTGAAGCCCACATCCCACATGCAACAGCCAATCACATGTAACCCCACACCCTATCCCATTTGTAATCATGCTCAGTATATCCTCAACATGTATTCCGCTGCCAGTAGTGTCCACTATACTGCATCACAGAGGACAGAAGACTCAATATAATGTTTGAAACCAAAACTGTCTCCGCTGACTCATTTCACAAGTACGAATGAGAGAGGATGAGAGTATGTGAAGTACACGGCAGTCGTGACATGACCATGTAGTCCACTAGTATTGGACGTCAACGCAAATGAGTAGCACAACTGTGGAAGACACACATGTGTCGTGTGAAGTCGTATGGACGCAGTGCTCAGGTGGGTGGGTGCGACGGGTAGATGCGCACATGCCAAGTTGGAGCACGCCGTGTTGGGAGGGGTCATGAACAGTACACCACCGCTTCCCTGGGCATTGTGAGAGGACACCTGTCGGGGGGAAGTGAACACGTGTGTGCACAGCAGCCGGGCACACGAACAATGCGGAACCAGGCGCACACGTCAGCCCACCCTCCGTGGACTAGCTGGATCCTGTTGTGCGCCCGCCATGCCCCTTGACAAGGCACACACAGCCCCAGTCGACCAGGTGTAACCCCAACATAGTCAATCCGCACAGGCGATACAGGGCACGGGATGGCAGTGGAGCATGGTGTGTGAGAGGTCTCCTCGCGCTCCTCCTGGTCATATCACGCAGGCAATAGAACCTCAACGTGTAGCATGGCACAAGTCAAATGGAAGTGTAGGGGGACGCACCTCAGCACGAGCAGCACTGACGTCACGGGAGGTGGCTCGCACCATCCCATCCATTGCCCATTATACCAACCACGCCACATGCCATTGCGACTAAGTGCAAGCGCGTGCGCCACCACCCCCGAGCCCTCCCCAGAGAGGCCAAAGAGTGAATGTGTGGGCCATCAGTCACAGACGGACGCGGCCTGGCCGCAAGGGCAGCCACAGCCACTGGGTGTCGCAGGTGGCGGATCCGGAAGGCGAAGACTGTGATGCATAGTCCATGCAGGCCGGGTCTCCATTTGGGGCACCACGCAGGTGGACGGCGTCCCGCCACACATCATACCCTGAGACAGCCCACTCGTGCAACTGGACCCACACATACACTCCTTGCCCTCTCTGGTGCGAGCTTGGGGCTGCCTGTGCAAGCGCTAGCCTCGCAGGTGCACATGCATATTGGGGGAGCGAGGGGAGGACATGAGGGCTGGGGCGAAGATGACTGTATCACTGTCAGTGAGTACAAGGGATGACCCAGATGTGGAAAGGACGAGACGTGTCCCGTGTGTACTGACACTAGTCGCCAATCCAACTACCCCCCCATGTCCGGAATGTAAGCCCGCACCTAGGCCCGCCCATCCGCCACATCGAATATACCACCAGCACAACAACCTTCCCATTCGAAACACTGACTGGGGGTGGCGACCAGTGAACAAACATGTGTAGCCTACCCACGCGTACATGTGGGCCCTCCATGATCCATGTCACCTGCGGCAAAGTCATGACATGCGCAATGAGGGAAGTGAGGTGATCTGTCCGCCCCACGCACAGAAGGTGCATCCGCTCCACAGACCCAGCAGCGAGTCCAGCAGGGGTCACATGTGCAGGGGCAGCTGTGCCTGGTGTGAAGGCACATGCACATAGACAGCACATCGACCAATGTGTAGTCTGCCCACATCTACAGTCCATCATCATGCGGACATAGGAATTGTACACAGGGCAACACATCTTAGTGGGTGCACCCACCGTGACCAACAATGCGCAATCATCGACGTACCCGCCCTGTGCATGGCCCCCCACCCAACGGAGGCACATCCAGTGCCACCATCCCACACACACAAGCCTTCCACGGAACATGCTGTGTCCAATGGTCAGTACAGAGTCAGCGCCCATCTGGTGGATCCTGAACAGGAGACACATGCACACACATGATAGCTCCCACTATGTATGTCTGCCACCTGGCACGTGCAATGTAACCTCTCACCTGTGACGTGTGACTGCAAGCACACAGCCGTCTTGGCATGGGGCTGTCAATGTGGACACCTGTCAATGTTTCGGGAGGTGTGATCCGTACAGTGCTGTTCCTAGGGGGCAGTGCTGACACCTACTACTGTCTCATATCCCCTCGTGCCACAGGTCCCACTTGTTTTGGCCGCTCAGCCTGTGCCCACATCGTCGTCGTCGTGTGCCATACTCATCCAGCCTCGGAAGCAGTGCCATGCTCAGCAGACATTCATGTTGCCGTGGCGTTGCCGCTTGACGAATATGCAGTCAGTCCCCATCAGCACGCCCCGCAAGTCATTGGGGCCTAGATCCCCATGTGCATGACCATGGCAGTGGTTTGCATCACTAGCCATTGCCATTGGTGGGAGACCTGTGTAAGTGTATTGTGGCCGTGCCGTCCCTGCTTGACAGCTGGGCTGTGACTCATGTGCTTGCTCAGTCATGTCAGTGATGTGAATGCGAAATTGCTATGTGTTGTGTTGCTTTGACATGTGTCCACTGCCATCTTCCCTAGGCGGAGACCGAACATTGACCGCCCATACCAATTGCTGGCGGACATGGAGGATACTGAGGTCATAAGGAAGTTTCGGCTGGACAGGCCAACCCTGCATCGACTGTGTGCCATGTCGGAACCCCATCTCCGTCCCCGCAGGGTGTATCCGACAGCATTCACCCCCACGGCTAAGGTGATGGCCGCCATGCATTTCTTCGCCACTGGGTCATTCCAGCACACAGTGGGCAGTGGAGGAGGGATGTCCCAGCCCATGTTCAGCAAGGTGCTGAGGGATGTACTGGCAGCCATGATGCTGTACCGAAACAGGTACATCAGATTCCCCAGGGCTCGTGAATTGGCGGCAGTGAAGGGTGCATTCTATGCCCTTGGCAGGATCCCACACGTCGTTGGTGCCATTGATTGCACACATGTTGGCCTTGTTCCACCACAGGCCACTGAGCACCTGTACCGCAACAGGAAGCACACGCACTCCCTGAATGTGCAAGTGGTGTGCCTTGCGGACATGGTGATAACCCACGTGTGTGCAAAGTTCCCAGGCTCGGCCCATGACGCACACGTAATGCGCAACAGCATCTTGCCACGACTGATGTCCAATCTGCAACAGGATCGTGGCTGTATTGTCGGTGAGTATGTGGAGTGGTGTAGCGTGCTGGTTGTGCGATGCTGTCCCCTGTCCAGTTGGAATAGCAACGGTTCTCTGTGTCCCTCACACCCAGGTGACTCTGCGTACCCGAATGGGGCATGGCTGCTCAGTCCATTGAGGAATCCTCGCACCCCAGCAGACGATCGCTACAATGAGGCACATGGGAGGACCAGACGTGTGGTCGAGCGTACCTTTGGCCTCCTCAAGTCCAGGTTCAGGTGCCTGGACCGCACCGGGGGTGCGCTGGCGTACTCCCCACAGAAGGTGTGCCAGATAGTGGTGGCGTGCTGCATGCTGCACAATCTGGCCATTCGGAAGCAGATCCCCCTCATTGTGGATGACGGAGATCAACCAGGGCCCCAGCCCGCAGACCAGGACAGCTCGAGTGAGGAGGACAGCGGAGAGGAGGAAGCTGGGAATGTGCGCCAGCAGCTCATCGCCCGCTACTTCACTTGACGGTGAGTGTCCATGTACGACGGCTGATGTGTCTGTATTTGTGCAGGTGTGTGTGTGCTGTGTCAGGGTGGCCTTTTGTTCACTGCGTGCTGTGTGTCAACGCTCCATGCCCAGGTTAGTATGCCACTGATGGTGGCTGTGGCATTGTGCCCTATTGCTCTGTGCGATGTGTGTACATTGCTTGTAGTTGTTGACATGTACTGTGTGATGGGTGTGTGACACACTCATTGAATGTGCTCCTGTTCTGTCTCCCACCACTAGGTCCCTACAGGCCCTCCGGTTCCATTGCCATGCCACGCATCAGGTGCCGTTCCGCTCAAGGTGGCCGTTGTATTCCGTACAATTAAAACACAGGGCACAGACAGCAGTTTGTGGAAGAGGTGCATTTATTTCAAACTGTGACATGTGATTGTGTGTAAGGTGATGACAAAAGTGGTGCGTGCAGTGACAATGAGCTGTCGGTCATGGCTGCGTGATGCTCAGGGTGTACCCACTGGTTCTATGTCCATAGTCCAACACACACATGCCATCCAGATGGCTGTGTGGAGTGGGATCGTAGTCCAAGTCAATGCAGTGGGTGGTCAAGGAAGGCTGGCTGGCTGCCTCACTTGCGTCTGGAGCGTGCGAAGTCCTCCCGGGAGATCTGTTTCCACTTCGGACGGCCCCTTCCACGTTTGCGAGGGGGTGCCTGCTTGCGACATGCTGGTGGTTGAGGTGTGCTCACTGGCTGTGGACGCAGGGGAACTGGACACTGCTGCTCAACCCTGCGCCCCGGCAGGTGGTGGCGGAGGGGGAGCTGCTGTCCCTGGCTGTGACCTCACCGCCACCACCAGCTGGCCCATGAGGTCCACGAGTTGGCCCATACGGGCGTCCATGGACCTCAGCACCCCCAGCACCTCACGCGTGTCTGTAGCTGACCTGGCCCATTGTCCTTGGGCCTCTTCATAGGCCCCAAGGACTCTGGCCATTTGAGGCAGGGCATGGCTCCCAGGGGAGGCTGGCATTTCCCTGACCCTGCTCCTCCTACCAGTCCTGCTGCCACCGGCCTGCCCACTAGCCACATTGCTCACCACGGTCCTCGCCCTGGCTCCCAGGGTGGATCCAGTCGTCCGGGCCACCACCTGCGCTGGGGCTGGGGCCAGCGAAGACGTGGTGGCGGTTGCGGCAGTGGTAGTGGCCGCAATGACCGTGGGTGTGGCCGCAATGACCGTGGGTGTGGCCGCAATGCCCGTGGGTGTGGCCGCAATGCCCGTGGGTGTGGCCGCAATGACCGTGGGTGTGGCCGCAACGACAGTGGCAGCAGGGGGCTGGGAATGTTCAGCAGCCCTGGATGATGGGTTGGTGGGTAGGAGGGGTCCTGGGGAGCGGCTGGGCCCTGCCACACTAGATGGGCCTGCTTGGTGGTCCGTGTCCGAAGAGGAGGACAGATCCTCCACATCCGTGTGTCCTCGTTGGGGGCTTGTAGGCTGGCTGTGCTGGCTGCTGTCTCCATCCCCAGCATCCAGCAGTTCGTCACCTGTGGAGAGAATGAGATTTGTTATTGTGTTGCACCTGGCGAAGTCTGTATTGGTTGTCTGACATTCTCCGTTCGTGCACTCTCGTGCACGTGTGTCCCGGAGGCGGGTGTGTGGCTGTACAATCTGTTGTTGTGTGTGCTTGGCAATGGGAAAGTGTGCTGTGCACATGTGGCATGGGACGGATTGGCTATGCCGATGGGTGTGTTGCTGTGCTCCTACTTATTGTGACTCTGGTGTATGCGGGCTCCAGGCCCATCCTGGGTCTGGTTTGTACTTTGCTTTTGGGGTGCATATGGAACGCTTAGGAACGCATTTGGCAACATGGGGGTCATGCCCCAGGAACGCATTTGGGATGGAATATGCTTTTGGGGTGCAAATGGAACGCTTAGGAACGCATATGGCAACATGGGGGTCATGCCCCAGAAACGCATTTGGGATGGAATATGCTTTTGGGCTACATGCTGTGAGCCATGGGTGCCGAACGTGACATGTGTTGTGGCAGCATGACAGTGCATGGTCTGAGGTGTGTGCATGCCTGACATACCCTGCATATTTGCTGTCTGTTGTGATTACTGGACATGGCATTGGACGCATCGTTATGAGTGTGTGATGGTTGTGTGCCACCCGACGTATTGCAGTTGTCCCATCTCCTTGGTGTGCGTGCTGCCCTGTGCCATGTGCATCACTGCAGTGCTCGGGGGGGGGTGTGGCCCATGTTGTGTGTTGTTGCTCACAGTGTGGCGTGCGCTTCATTGACTTCTGGCACATGGTTGGTCATGGGCATGTATCTTAGCGTGACTGCTGTATGTGTGGCAGCTGTGCGGATGACATGCCTTTCATTAGACTGGGGCTGACGGATGGGATGGATGGTATGTTGTATGTGCATGGTGTGTCTGTGTGTTTGATGGGTTCAGTGGTGTTCGTGTGCATTTATGTTGTTCCGCTCTGTTGCGTCTAGTGTTGTTTGTCTTGCATAGGCGTAGTTGTGGGGTGTGTGGTTGACAGGCAGTAGGGGCTACATGGACAGGACTTCAATGGTGTTTCGGTTGTGTGTGATGGGTTGCACAGTGGCTGCCGTGTGGTACTATATTCAGTGTGGCTTGTGCATGCAGACGTGGCTCCTTGGGTGTTGCTGTGTCTGTGATGGGTCATGTGGGGTGTGAGTCTGTGGTTCATGTCCGTGTGCACATTGTTCACTTGTTCGTGACAGTGGGCGGTGCTGCGTGTTCGTCTGCTACGTAACATGTCCCATGTGTTGGTCGTGTTACGGTCCTCAAGCCTCCAGTAATCCAGCCCTGTCCAGTTTCCCACCTGCAGGTTGTTCGTGCGTGCACTGTACTGGATGCCACATGGTTCTAAGCGGGGGTGCTCCATGTTGCAGGTCTGTGGGGGTGGGGGCGGTGTTGTGGGTCGTGGTGATGGCTGGACACCCACTGACACCGATTGTTGTGGACCGTGATGTCTACCTTTCGGCTGTCGGTGTGCACTGTGGTGGCTGACACGTGGGTGTGGGGTGTGGGGGATGCTCCTCCTTGCTGTGCTGTGGGACTAGGGGCCTGGTGTGTGTTGTACTTGAGCTGTCCACCCTCCCACCCACTGCACTTTGTGTTCCTGCCACTTACCTGTTACTTGTCGGTTAGTGCAGCTATGGCGGACACATGGGTGTGGTGGGTGCTCGTTGTGGCGCTTCTGGCATACTTGGGGACCTGTTGGTGGTTACGTGGCTGGCTGAGTGTACACATGCCCCCATGTATCTTACAGTTGTTAGGTTTGGGCTGTGTGTGGTGGTGTCTGTTGCATGTGTGTGTGATGTGTTGTGTATTGTGTGCTGGACATGGGGGTGTTTGTCCCTGGGAGCTGTGGCATGGTGGTAGTGCATGTGAGTACATAGCGGTGTGCTGGTATACATTAGTTTGTACTTACCAGCCTCCACTCCCCTGCTAATCCGGCGAGGATCTCCGGATGTATAATGACTCGCACCTTCTCCTCCCACGCTTTGAAGGTCTTGAAGAGCGCGGGATTCCCTCCGCCAGTGACGGCAGCCAGCTCTCTGTTCTTGCTCTCCTTCTTCTTGACCAGGCTCTTGACGTCATTCCACCGTTTGTTGATTTCAACTCTGTTCCTGGGCAGGGTCCCGACTGCATTGACCTGGTCTACGATCCGGTTCCACATTCTCTTTCTGGTGGCTAGTGGTGTGTGCTGGACCAGGTTCCCATAGATTTGTGGGTGCACCTTGATAATCTCGTCGACCATGACCGTCAGCTCAATGGGCGTGAACTTGGGCATTCTTTGTGGTGCCATGGTGTTTGTGGTGCTGGTGCGGTGTGTGTTGTGTAATGTGCAGGGGGTTTGTGGTGCCGGTGTTTGATGGTGGTGGTGGTGGTGGTTGTGATGTGTGCGTTTCTGTGGTGTGCTGCTGTCCTTGCTGTGTCACTGTGTCCTCCTCTCCTCTCTAGTTTGCAATGTTGCAAGGGGTTGTGGTCTGTGGGAGTGCTGCTTTTGTACTTACCTATGTGGGTGTGTCCTCATGGTCTGTTGTTTTCAGGTGTGTTGTGTCTGGTGTTCTGGCCTTTGTATTTTTTGTTTGTCCAGGGGGGTGTTTTCGGGATGTGTACTGTGCTTGTGTATTTGTGCGTGCCTTGCTGTGTGGACTTGTTGGCCATGTTGTGTGCGATTGTTTTTGTCAGCGGATGGTTTCTGTGCAGGGACGTGGGCGCCATGGCTTCTGCCGTGTCAATTGTCATCGGCGTTGTTTGGGCTGGCGGGCTGTATATTTGTGGTTTACCCGCGCTCATGGCGGTGCGATCGTAATTTCACGTGCGGTGTGTCGGCCGTGAGGGCGGGCGGT
This sequence comes from Calotriton arnoldi, assembly GCA_963921515.1. Classification (NCBI taxonomy): domain Eukaryota; kingdom Metazoa; phylum Chordata; class Amphibia; order Caudata; family Salamandridae; genus Calotriton; species Calotriton arnoldi. Next base: position 113,257 of record CAWUFW010021642.1, read on the forward strand.
TTTGTGTTGTCGTGCGTGTTTCCGTCCGTGGCGGGCGGTTTGACTCCGACTCGGACGAGGGCGGGCGGTATCTTGTGTGGTTTTTCGCCGATGGCGGTTTTCGGTTTGTGTAATCGTAATGGCGTGGTCGGTGTTCAGACGGTGTGTGCGGGCGGATTTTTGCCGCTTTCATGCCTGGCGGATTTATTTACGCCAGGTATCGTAATGGGCCTTATAGTTTGTTAAAATATCGAATTTTTTAAATGTATTAAAAGTAATGTAAAATTAATAAAATAATAAATATAATTAACTGAAACATACTTAAAAATACTTAAATAACGTTAAAATTAATAAATGATTAATGTAAGTTATAAAAAATAAACATACATTTTTATTTTTTAATACATATATATATTAACTTAATATTAATAAAAAATATTCTATATTTTTAGCGTAGGATAGCGGGAGGGTAAAATTTACTATTATCACTCCAGAGAGTGCAACAGTAAGGAAAGCGTTGGATAGCGTAGGGGTAAAAATTACTATTTCCACTCCAGTGAGTGCAACAGTAGGGAAAGCATTGGATAGCGTAGGGGTAAAAATTACTATTCCCACTCCAGTGAGTGCAACAGTAGGGAAAGCGTTGGATAGCGGGAGGGTAAAAATTACTATTCCCACTCCAGTGAGTGCAACAGTAGGGAAAGCGTTGGATAGCGGGAGGGTAAAAATTACTATTCCCACTCCAGTAAGTGCAACAGTAGGGAAAGCATTGGATAGCGTAGGGGTAAAAATTACTATTCCCACTCCAGAGAGTGCAACAGTAGGGAAAGCGTTGGATAGCGTAGGGGTAAAAATTACTATTCCGACTCCAGTGAGTGCAACAGTAGGGAAAGCGTTGGATAGCGTAGGGGTAAAAATTACTATTTCCACTCCAGAGAGTGCAACAGTAAGGAAAGCGTTGGATAGCGTAGGGGTAAAAATTACTATTCCCACTCCAGTGACTGCAACAGTAGGGAAAGCGTTGGATAGCGTAGGGGTAAAAATTACTATTCCCACTCCAGTGAGTGCAACAGTAGGGAAAGTAATGATTTAATATTTAAATAAAAATAAATGAATTATCAATACCAATAAAAAATTAATTAAAATTAATTACCAATCACAAAATATTTAATAATTAATTAATTATAAATACCAATAAATATTATTTATTAAAAATTAATTACCTATTAATAATTAATCAACAACCAATTAATTTTCAATACCAACAATATAATAAGTAATACAAAATTACCAATTAATAATTAATTAACAATAAATTAATCAATACACAAAAAGAATTTCAATAATTACTTAATTACAATTAAATTACTTCCCACCCTATTCCCCTATAAACCCACAACCCGCTCCGAATAATAAATTAATACAATTAACATAATTATCAAGTAATCAATTAATAAAAAATTATTACCAATTAATAAAAATTGATTGCCAATTAATAATTAATTAACAATAAATTAATTATCAATACCAATAAATAAAAATAAATATTTTCTTAATTACAATTAAATTACTTCCCACCCTATTCCCCTATAAACCCACAACCCGCTCTGAATAATAAATTAATATAATTAACATAATTATCAATTAATCAATTAATAAAAATTAATTACCAATTAATAAAAATTAATTAACAATTAATAATTAATTAACAATAAATTAATTATCAATACCAATAAATAAAAATAAATATTTTCTTAATTACAATTAAATTACTTCCCACCCTATTCCCCTATAAACCAACAACCCGCTACAGAACTAAAATGCAAAATTAAATTAAAAATAATTAATAATTCCTAAAAATTAATATTTAATTTACTATAATTAAATTACTTCCCACCCTATTCCCCTATAAACCCACAACCCGCTACGGAATTAAATTACGCAAAAATAATTTTACATAAATTTCGTAACTTTAAAAAATATTAAACATACATTACAAAAATAATATACATTTTTAACTCATATACTAACATACTAAACACTTACAAAAATTCGATATTGTTAAAAATTCGATATTTTTTAATGCCTTTATTATGTACTTCTATATTTTGAAAATCGATATTACTTACCTTCATTTCGATATTATTAACCACTATATTATGTCCATTCGATATTATGTCCATTCTATATTTTGAATTCGATATTCTGTCCATTCTATATAT
>CAWUFW010021643.1:0-115455 GCA_963921515.1 Calotriton arnoldi
AGTAGAGCCAGCATATATTTTGACAATATATTATTCCAAACATGACATATACATCATTAATAACTTAAACAGCATACATATTTATACAAACAGAGGAGGAGAGAACAAAAAAAGGGGGAAATATATTATAAAATATATAACAATAGAAAAATAAATCTAAATTTTGCTCCATTTCTATACTTTATTGTGCCAGGGTTACTCCCTATAAAAACTGGACCAGATCCTTTTGAACTTCATTGTTTTTTTTCCTTCCCCCCCTACCTCCCTTCCCCCTACTCTTCCATCCATAAACCCCATATCTGTCGACCCCTCACCCTCCCACTGCGACCTTTACATTTATACAATGCCATCTCTAGATTAAATATATGATTCAATCTAGCATACCATGCCTGATATGTTGGTGGATCTACATCCTTCCACATAGTAGCAATCAAAATGCGATAGACAGCTGTCGCCATAAAGCATAAGTACCCTTGAGTAGGGTCTAGCTGTAATCTTTCATCAAATCCCAATATCAACATGGTTGATGTTAGAGATACTGCCCGCCCCAGATTTGGACATAAAAACTGTTCAATACCCTCCTTCAGGGCCAGCAATTTACCACAATCAGCAAACATATGAATTATATCAGCTGGTCCCTGATCACACCTTGGGCATTTATTATTATCCCGTTTCCCCCACGCCCAAAGTTTAGCTGGGGTAAAATAGAGTCTGAACACTGTTTTATAGGTTTGGGCTTTGAGATTTGCACTTAAAAAGATTTTCTTAGAGAGCTCTAATGACCTACAAATATCTATATCCGGGTTGTCCAATTTAGCTGCCCATGCACTTTCTACTTTACAGATGTCATCCGGGGTGGCCTCCAACAATATTGTATACACATCCTTGACACAAATCTGTTTTTTCGACAAAAGTTCTAATAGCGGGATTCGAGCCAAGTTAATGAATTGCAGGACCAGCTTGTTTATCAACTCCCTCGCTTGTATATATTTAAAAATAGTGCTCGAATCTAGCCCATATCGTATCTGGAGTTCCTCAAACGAAACAACCCCATTCTGGTCGGCCATGTCACCTATCTGTTTTATTCCTGCCTTTTCCCATATTTTACTTGTATTATCATAAAAGGGGACCGGGAAGGCTGATGAGCGCCACAACCATGTATATCTTTGAATTCTGGGTATTTCCAGATTTTTACTAATCTTTCGCCAGATATTCCAGGCAGCTCTTATAATCTTAAAACGTGTTTTCTTATAATAGCTGCCTTCCAGCTGCCTTAATACTAACCCTGGAGCAAGTTTACCAACTGCTAGCTCATAAATAGATGGCGGGGTCTCCTTGTCCACCTCCACCACCCCAACCGAGTCCCAGCATTGAGGCCTAAATAGTATACTCATGTGTTGCAGCGTTACTGCCCAGAAATAATATAGAAGATTGGGAATTGCCAACCCCCCCCGGTGTTGTGGTAAGGTCATGGATTGTAAAGATCTCCTAATTTTCTTATACCCCCATATAAATTGAGAAAACATTCCCTCTGCCTTTTTAAATATGGAATTTTCCGGTTCTATAGGTATGCACCGACATAGATAGAACACCTTAGGAAACATCATCATTTTAATGACATTTGCTCTGCCAATAATAGATAGGTGTAGATTATCCAAACGCTTGAGGTCCCCCTCCATTTTTTTAAAAAGAGGAGCCGAATTTATTTCCCACGTCAAGTCGACCTCTGCGGTGATGGCTATCCCTAAATATGTAGCTACATATGTCCTGCGTGCATCCTGGAATTGCGTATTTCTGGTACATACAATCTGTGTTTTGTCGGTGTTTAGACTATAGCCTGATTGTTTGCCAAATTCTATCGCGAGCCTTTCGATCTTGTCTATAGCACTCTGCGGGTCTGAGGTAACAACCGCAATGTCATCTGCGTAGGCTAGTACTTTTGTATGATAGCCCAGGATCACTATTGATTTAATTGCATGATCCGCCAACATAGATCTAATCAAGGGGTCTATGTAGAGGGCAAATAAGATAGGGGAGCATGGGCACCCCTGCCTCGTCCCCCGAGTGATCTTAATCCTGCCAGACTCCTTCCCCATTAACTGAATTTTAGCATGTGCCTCGACATACATCGCCTGAATAGCAGTTATTATTCTTGTACCAAATCCCTTAGATCTTAAATTTTGCCACAAATACGCCCACTCTACTTGATCGAATGCTTTTTGTGCATCCAGCAATATCAAAGACATCTGTGTCCCTGTGGCTGCGGAAATATCAAATAGGGAAATAACCCTACGAACGTGATCCGTGGTACTTCTACCAGGGATGAAGCCATGCTGCCATGGGCTCACTAGGGTCCCAATTACCTTAGACATTCTCAGAGCCAATATCTTGGAGTATAATTTCTCGTCAGTGTTAATTAATGATATTGGTCTGTATGCAGCAGGATCTTCCGGCTCCTTTCCCTTCTTCAGAAATATTACAATATTAGTTTCCTGCCAAGATCGTGGCGGGACCCCCTTATGTTGTACCGATAAAAACAGATCCAGCAATAATGGGATTAGTTCTGTCTTTAGAGCTTTATAAATCTCCATCGGGATCCCATCCGGGCCCGATGCCTTACCTGCAGCCATCCTCCCTAAAGCCTCAAGGACCTCATTCAGTGTGATATCTACTTCTAGCTCCAGGAGCAGAGGGGCCTCATTCTCCACCTCTACCCCCAATCCATCAGATATGGAATCCCTAGAGCGATAGAGATCCTGATAAAAGTCGGTAAGTATTTTTAATATTCCTGATAGCTCTGTAGCTATTATTCCATCCTTCCCTCTTAATTGTACAATATTGTTTGCCACCGCCCTTTGTTTCATTCGCAATGCCAGGTGTTTCCCCGCCATCTCCCCGTACTCGTAGTTATCCCGAGTTGCCATTTGAAATCTTTCAGCCACTTTCTTGTTATAAATTCCATTAATTTTCGCCTTAACCCTAATTACTTTTAACTCTAAACTAGTTTGCTGATCTTTCTGCTTCTGTGCTATGGCAGCCATATGTTGTCGCTCCATCAAACTCAATTCTTCTGTCAGTGCCTGTATTTCATCCCTTTGTTGTTTCTGATGGAATACCCCAAAGCTCGTTATTTCGCCCCTAAGCCCTGCCTTATATGCGTCCCAAACCATTTCTCTAAATGCACTATATCTATTCATATCAAAAAACTGTTTGGTCCACCCCCTAATATGCTCTATAAATCCATCGATCGCTAATAATTTTTTATCGAATGTCCATTTCGTCGGGCCCTTTATATGTGTCGGGGCCTCAAAGCTCATTACCAGTGGGTTATGGTCCGAGAGGACCTTAGGGAGTCTTTTGATTTGCGCTCCCTCAATAAGAGAGGCCGAAACCAAAAAGTAGTCAAGTCTGACATATTTCCTATGTGGGCATGAAAAATAAGTAAAGCCTGGATCCCCCATTCTTTTACATGCCCACATATCTACCAGACCATAACTTTCTGTAAGAGCTTTTAGAGCTTTATAAACCTGAGGCTTCCTCCCTGTATACCCTCCCCTACCCCACTCCCCAGTATCTCTATGAATATTCAGGTCCCCACATATAATTAAAGGCGCTGGCCAGGCCGCTAATTTTATCTCCAACTTTACCCACAATTCTGCATCATCAATATTGGAGCCGTATACTGTACAAATAGTGCAATGATTAGGTATAAGAGCAATAGCCCACCGGCCCCATTTATCTGCCTTAACTCGGTTAATAGGTAAGAGTCGTGAAGAAACATGTATAGCCACACCTCTGGTGTTGGTGGATTGGGCTGAACAAACAACTTGAGAGTACCCTGGTATAGTATTAACCCCTCTTTTCTGCCAGGGAATGTGTGTCTCCTGCTGACATATAATATCAGCACCAAGTGCTCGGAGCATTTCCCGGCCCTGTTTCTTTTACCCCTATCATTTAGTCCACCAACATTAATTGTGGATATTGTCATCCTACCCATAATTGCGGCTTTCCTGCTTCCTGATTTGGACTTTCAACCTCTCTCTTGCCCTCCTTTTAGTATGGCTGCTACCACTGGTACATCTTGTCTTCTGTCCAACTAGCTTACTTTCCTGGATTTTCTGCTTTTTGCCCCCCTACCCCCCACTCGCCCACCCTCCCTTCCCACCCCTCTCCCCCTGTAGCCCCTTCCCTACCCTCCCATTCCCCTCCCTGCTAAGTAAGGCAGCAGACCTCTCTAGGTCTAAAAATGATGAGTGGTGGCCCGTTCCCTCCCCATGTGATGGCGTACCATGCCTTTCTGCATTTTAATCTCACCTAAATGTCAAACCTGGACCGAAATGAACACCCCACCCCACACGAATTACTGTATTTAATCACACTTTCTAGAGAGAGAAGAAAAAAAGAAAAAAAAAGAATTTTTAAAGAAGCAACATCTTTTAACCACTCTCTAGCCGTTAATTCTGTCAATTAACCCAAAAAAAATCAACCAAAATTCACCCCCTGTGTTCAAAAATTCCTTGGCCTTAATTTCTGATATAAAAACCAAGTTTGCTCTTTCCAAATGACTTTCAACCGAGCCGGATTAAGAAGAAAGGCCTGTGCTCCCTTCTCCCGGAACTGGGTTATCATTTGCCGCAACCGCCATCTTCGCTCCACTGTAACGTGGCAAAAATCCGGCCTGGTAAAAAAAGTAAATCCATCAGCCGCCCTCTGTGCTTCTGGTCTAGCTTTTTCAAACACGTTCTGTCTCAGCAAAAAATTACCGAAATACACCAAAAGAGCTCGAGGTTTGGCATCTGGGCGAACTGGCTGTCGAATGTTAAAGGGAACTCGGTGTGCTCTTTGTATTTCTTGAGCCCAGTTCCATCCTGCCAGTTCCGGAAAAGATTTCTCCAGGAGCTGGACCATGAAAATGCGTGCATCGGAGCCTTCCTTCCCCTCCGGAATTCCCAAAAATCGCAGGTTATTCCTTCTTTGGTGATTTTCGCCTTCCTCAAGTTTCCAATGAATGTCAGTGAGCTGCTCCTCGTGTGCAGTGGCTTGACCTCGTGAACCTGCGATATCCTCTTCTAGTGCAACTGTCCTTGTTTCAAGCTCCGTCATCCGGTCACTTATATCATTACAAGTTCTAGCAATTTTTCTAATTGCACCCTGAAGCTTCCGATTAGCATTCTGAGAGCGCTTACTTTCCATTCGGGCTTCTTCCCTGTGTGCCATAACACACTGCAGTATGGATTCTAAAGTGGGGGAGAGTACCGGTGAGCCTACCGGCCCTTCTTCTAAATTAGGCTGATTCCGAAGCCCCACCAGTTGATCTCCTGTAGAATAATCCCATCTAAGATCATTTTGTTTGGGGTTACCCATTCTCCCGGACCGGAGGTGTGTTTTTCTATTAGATGTAATCCTATCCCTACCTCTCCCTTCCGTATCCATACCCGAGAAACTGTCTTCCTCACTTGATTCTGAATTAGTCCCGTGAGCTGAGCCCAGTCCAGACCAAGTAGCATCGGAGAGTGAATAAAAGTCATTTGCTTCCGAATCCACATCCTTCTCCCTGCCTCTCTGCAGGATCCTGCACGTCTTAGGGGGCCCTTTACCTTCTTTTACTTTTCCCCTTAGCTTTAAACGGAGTCCCGAGCTTTCCTCCTGTTGTATCGCCTTCTCATTTGATAACTCAATATACCTTGCGCCCCCGGTGAGACCTGTTTCAGCCGCATTCACATCCACATCCTCATTTTCAGTGTTAGACAAAATAATGCCTTGTGTCTGTAGTGTGATTGTCTCTATTTCCTCAGATTCCGGTATCTCCCCCTGACCCAGCGGCGGCTTACCAGATATATTTGGCCCCTTAGAAGCATCTTCTTCGTTACTGCAGAGCTGCTCCTTCGCGACAACAGAAGCTGAGCTAATCCCTGTGCCCCGGAACATGTCAATTATTGTAATGGGCCAGGGTGGCTGGGGCTGTGCACCCGCACCCCTCCCCCTCCTGGGCATTCTCCGTCCTCACACGCTGCTGCCGGCGGCCCTGCGCAGGGATCGGATCCGGATCCGCCATACACTGCTTCAGGGGCTGTCTTGGAGATTCCACTGGAGCGGGCTGCACCGGACCTCCTTTTGCTTTTGGACCCGTCTTCGGAGCCATATCGTCGGCCTCCACACCCACGGTAAACCGGGTTCCTCCGCTCCTTCTCACGCCCTGAATCCAGGCCAACTCCAGCTCCAGACCGCGGCAGCCAGCAATCAGCTGCTCTGCGATCTTTGCAAGCACCGAAGCCCCCTGCCGAATCTCCGGTAAGCAGCGCTCCGTTAATGCAAGCTTCTTTATGGGTGTAATTCTATACGGGCGGAGCGCCATTCAGGTCCGCTTTATCCTGTATTTAATCAAAAACTTGCCATCACTGGGGAGGCCACCAACGACCGACCTCACTCAGTCGCCATCTTGCTCCTTCAAATGTTTTCGACCCACAGATCAGATAATCAAGTCTCCTAAGGCATTTGCCACACTCAAAGAAAGATGAGTTGCTTGATCCCTTAACCCAGGCACTCTTCACCCAACATTAGGATATAGGAAACAAAACTTGCACAGCAAGAGTGCCCGGAGGCTCTCAGATGGTTGCCAACCTCAAAGAAACACAAGTTGTCCGACCCTTGAACAAAAGAGCTACTAGCTCAACCAAGTTGCAAAAACATAAACAAGGACCTCTGAAAGCATCATTTACCATGCTCGTCAAATGATTCCAATCAGAAATTCTGCATCCAAACCCCCTAAGAAGCAATTGATCCATGAGAAACACCAAGAAAAAGGTCAGAAGCTCCCGTGGAGCCAAACATCCAACTCCAACTTCAAACATTGGCTCATTCCATCATGCACCACTGCACCTTTGTCGTGTAGTTCCTATATAGGATCTGCGCGTTTAGACAACATAGACTGTGGGATTGGTGTCCAGACTGATTCCAGACACCCCCATTGGGTATGTTCGCCTGTATAACAGCTAGCTCACAGTGCCACTGTAAACTCCTCTTACCAAGGAGAGAATAGTTCTTGGCAACTATCGTACATGACAACCTTGTCCCATCAGGGATCGTGGAAACAGTACAGTACTTTTCGCTCAGCCACTCGTGCTCACTTTGTCTCAGAGAGATACACATAAAAAAAACGTGGGGATGTTTTCAATAAGTATTTATTGAACCAGCTTCATTCTAGTGTAAAATAGGTGTGCTGAAACAACCATAAGACAGAAACAGATATAAATGATTATAAGCACCAACAGAATAAATGGATGGTAGATTCCTAGAGCCAAGAATCTCCTAGGCTGAAGCCAATCCCATTACCTGAAGTGAGAGACTGTGGGACCCCATCTTGGTCTCGAGATGGACACCCCGCGAGTGTCAGACCACTGCGTGCAGGAACCTCAGCGTCTTGTGTCAGTGTTTCAGCATGGAAGCCTTTCTCCTCTGCCTGCCTTGGCAAAGATATGGTCTATATATACCGAAAAAATACCCTTAGAGGATTCTACCTTGCTGTGTCATGTTGGTCGAGGATGACGGGAGGGATGACCCTCATACAACGTTATTATGCAAAAGATGGTAATCCTGCTGTCATTCTGAGAATCTTCATGCATAATTAATGAGGCTAGTTTTCGTGTAAAACCACACGACATTTTATGCAGTGCTTAACTAGGTTAAAGGTCAATACCAAAATCCATTATGTAGTGTAATGGTACGGTAAATGTAGGTAAAGGGTCAGGAGACTACTCAGGCCTATATTGGGGTACACTATGAAACATAACACCTTAACTTCACACTTCAAACTCAATCAACAACAAAACAATGTAGAGCAAAACAACAAAATTATTGGGATCTACCCTGTCACCGTATTATCTATATCTCTCCTGATGCTTACCTATTTAAAGTTGTGTAAGAAATTAGATTACTGGTTGGGGGGGTAAAACCCTACTCAAGCAGCAACCACAATCCTTGTCAGGGTGAAGTCACAACCAAACCCTAAATTAACCTGTGCTTAACCCTTTGGTAGCTTGGCACACAAGTGCTCAGGCTTAACTTAGAAGGAATTTGTAAAGTATGTATGCAGCACTTCAAACAGTAATACAATGAAACACAACACAAGAAAAATCCCATGCCAATTTAGAAGAATAGAGTAAAATTCAATAAGTAGTTTAAGACTAAAACGACAAAAATCCAATCAGCAGAACCAGTGATATGCAATTTTAAAGATTTATGGGAATATCGTGCCAAAAAGCACAATGCCAAATGTGAATACCTGGCCGTGCCGGACCGGGACAAAAACACAAGTTCAGGCGGACCATGATGGAGCAGAGGCTGACTACAGGGACTCAGTTAGGCATGCTAAACAAGAGTACCTTAAATCCCGGTTGTGGAGCAATGCGGAGTCCATCGTCCAGGATGCGTTGCGCAGTGTCGATTCCTAGGAGCTGCGAAGCTGCGATACATGGTCATGCGTCATTGTCTCAGAGGCTGTCGACGAGTGGCTTGCAATGTGAAGTCCTGCATCGAGATGCGTCACACACCGGCTGGTTCTGAAGAAGCTGCTGGGCTTGTGATGCAGAGTCTTGCGTCGTCATCAAGGATGCCGTCGACGAGGGGCTTGCAATGCGAAGGCCTGCATCAAAGATGCGTTGTGCAGTGGCGTTTCTTGGAAGGCTGCGGGTGGTGATACAAAGTCCTGCACAAGAGACTGTTCACACAGTGGTCCCGATGTGGGATTTGGAGAGGTGATGAGTTGCGCAGAGGCTTAGATGCATCATGCAGTGCCTCTGATGCGTTGATTCTGCTGGGACAACAGTTGGGCTGTCAGAGCACCTTCAGTCCCACTTCCAAGGGTCCAGGAGTAGTGTGGTACCACTTGGAGGGTAGGACTCACAGCTGGAAGAGTCCAGGTTCTGGGTTCAAGATGGAAGAAGCCTGTCATGTCCCTGAGGTTTAAGATCAGGAGGCCAACCAACTAGCCCTTGGAGCCACTCTGGTGGTCCTGGGTTCAAGATGCAAGTCCAGTCCTTTCACTCAGGCAGGAGGGCAGCAGGGCAGCAGGGCATCAGAGCATCAGAGCATAGTGGCAGTCCTTCTTGCAGCAAGCAGCACAGCAGTACTACCTCTGAGACTTTCACAGGTCCAAATGTGTACTAAAGAGTTGGGGTCTGAGGTCCAATATTTATACCTGAAGTAGGAGAAGCTTTTAGAGGTTTCCACCCCCTAGATGTGCTTGGAATGTCCTGTCTCCCTGCCCTGGACCTAGATTGTCTGGGGTCACAAAAGATTAGTGTCAAATCCTTTATGAGAGTGCCCAGGCAGGGCCTTTGTGATGTGCAAGTGTTGTAAGTGACAGCTCCTCCCTCTTGTTAACTCAGAATGGCTCATCCTGCCAACACCTAGCTTCTCTTTGTCTCATTGTCTAGGAACAATACACAAAGACCAACTGCCAACTACAACTAGTCATGTGACCCAAGATACAGGCAACAGACACCAAATGGTTGGGACAACTTTCTAAAAGTGAGTAATAACAAGGGGTTGGGCCAATTTAGAGTCAGCAAGGCTAGGCCACTACCAAATTATACCAAAAAACGCCAATGCTGACTCTGTTTCACCTACATCATAGTTTCAATTATGCGGTCACACAACTTAATTACTGTGATCACCATTTAATTGCAATTGTTATTCATAGGAACCATTCAAATTTACATACAAATGTCATTCACAAAGGAGCAGCATCACAAATAAATAAATCACTTAACATTCATTTCTTGACCCACCTCAAATTAACGTCAATACATAATTATGACAGTGAATCATTAGGCACCATATCAAAACACATAATCAACATGTAACAGTGCATATCCCAGTTCTGAATTTAACAGCAACCAAGGGGTACTAACTCAAATGCCCTTAACAAGCCCCTGTTGTTATGGCTAATAACCTAGGGGTGGCAACCAAACCTTTGAAGTAATGTAAGGCTTCGAACGAGGATATTAACATTGAATTTTTTGCATATACAATTCCCTGTATGCCTATAGTTTTCTTTTTCATAGACACACTCCCTAGTTTTCTAAAGCTGCAGACGCGTTTCGAACCCAACTTCACTTTGGGGTTCTCCTCAGGACTCAGAACTATAGTACAATAAGTAGCAAGAATGGAATCCGCTATCTGGATTCCTCTTGTCCGTTTCTCCTTAAAAGTTGTTTGCTTTGTTTCTAAATGACTGCAAAAGAAACAATTGCAAAAGAAACAATTGATGGACGGAATGCTGAGCAATGCAAACATTCACCCCCAGTCACAAGGATCTGGGTTTAATCCGTCATTCTTTTGCTCCTCACGCCACCCCAGTTTGGATCCAGCCATATGCAAATCAGTCTTGACCCTGTGCCTCATGCGAACAGTCCAGCCCGAACTGCCCAGCCAGGTCCTCCCTGGACCGGAAACAAGCATCCTGGGACCGGTTTCAGGGCATCACCCCTCAATAGCCAGGCTAGCTTGAATCCAGTGGCGCAGTGAGCATGGGTGTTTCTAAATGAGGCACGGAACTTTTAAAGCCAGGTCAGTAAAACTCGATCTTTCACCTTTTTCACTCCTGAACGGCATTTGTAATTGAAATGCTAGAACCTCTGCTGCATACTACCGGTTATTGCTTTCTGTCTTGATTTTGTATTGTGCTGGTCTTCACTGCTGTAACACTCCTTTGGTCCTTCACGCCATGAGTTGAACTGCGGTTGAAATTGAAACTATGATGCAGGTGAAATAGAGTCAGCATTGGCATTTGTTTGTTCTTATAACTGTCTAAAAGTGGAATTTTCAGAATTGTGACAAAAAAATCTGCCTTTACCATTAAAGAGGGGTTTTAACTACAATTCTTTAGACACCAAGCTCGATCTACATACCTGCTCCTAATTGAAAGTTATCACTTATGAAATCTGAAATCTAATATAATCTAATAAGTTTACCCAATGTTATCCTATGGGAGAAGTAGGCTTTGCAGTAGAGAAAACCGAATTTACGAGTTTCTCACTATCAGGACATGTAAAACCTAAAAGTTGATGTCACAGTTTTAAATGCACTGCACACTGCCCTTTGGGCTGTTTAGGGCCTACCTTAGGTGTAGCTTATATGTATTTAAAAGAAAGGTTTGTGCCTGGACAGAGGTTTATATTTCCAGGTTAATATGGCAATTTAAAGCTGCACACAAAGGCTACAATGGCAGACCTGAGACATGTTTAGAAGGGCTACTTATGTGGGTGGCATAATCAGTGCTGTAGGTCCACTAGTAGCATTAGTGGTACCACTCTACTAAGGTCTTACAAGTAAATTAAATATGCACATTTTTGCAAAAGCCAATTCTTCCATGTTTAGGGGAGAGAACACAAGCAGTTTAGCACTGGTTAGCTGTGGTAAAGTGCACAGAGTCTTAAAGCCACCAAAACGAGTTTAGCAAAAACAGAAGTGTTGAAGGCAAAATGTTTGGGGGAAGGCCACCCTACTAAATCTAATGAGTTGAAATAGAGTTTTAGTGACGCAGTTCCATGGGACCAACCCTGGATCCCAAGACTCATGGGCCTTCAGCTGCAATGACCACCAAGCACTCTAAAAGTGCCTGGCCAGTACACCAAGTCCCTGGTCTGCAACAAGGCTAGAGGATAGGGTTGGACGCACCAAGCAGTCAAAGCTTACTTCAAGGAAAGTGATATAGGCTGAGTCTAGGCACAGTGCGACACAATTATCACAGCTGCTATAAAAATGTCAATGCTCAGCCAGAGTGGTAGGTGCACATTTTAATAATAGCTCAAAAACATCAATGCTCAGCCAGAGTGGTAGGTGCACATTTTAATAATAGCTAAAAAACATGCAGGTACATTTTCAGTATAAGTATCATTAACAAGAGCAATGTATACAACACAATACACAATCAACAATGATTTGCCACATCCTAATGATGATGGGGGCAAACCTCTGCCTTATCCCAGAGATGGGTGTAGAACCAAACACAAATGGATTCTTTTATGCCACACAAACCTCCCACTGAATGTTGGCCCATTGCAAAAACAGCATAGTTTAACGAAGAATAAAATAAAAAAAAGTAGTGCATTGAGGGAGTATGCTCATCAGGCAGAGCAACCACTCAGCTCTTCTGCACTTGTTGCAGTAGAGTCCTTAGGGAGCCCTCCTCCCGTCTTTGCTGAAGGGTATAGAGGCTGTATGTGCATCTCTGGAGTCCTTAGTCTCATTCTGGGCTTCCACATAGGCAAGGTCACCAGATGGCAGCCCAGCAGAACTTCAGCAGTGGCCTTTAAGTTTATTCCTATCCATGAGGCAGTTGGGCAATTACCCCCTACCAACTGGTGTCAATACATCCTCCATAGTAAAAGAGTCCAGCCAATAAGTCTGAAGCACAATTTTCCTGCTCAGGAAGCAGTCTTGGAAGGTTATCTCTTAAGGCAATGCAGTGGTCACTGCCTAGATGCAGATAACCAGGTACATTTTCTAGAGGCCTTCTTTGATGGGAAACATTGTGTATTCCTCTAGACAAATTCAGTCTAGAAAACACTGAATAGCAAATTAAGGAGTGGGATGGGGTGGGGTTGTTCTCCCTCTACAGCATCTATCTTCCATTTTCAACCATCATTCTTATAAAAGTAAATGTTTCTAAATAGGCATGTGTAGCCCTAATGATAGGTGCACTGATAGTACACACAAAGCAATGCAAGGATTAGATGATTGTGATCGGTCATTAAAATATGTGTAATGTCCATAAGCATAAGAAACACATTAAAAAAAGAATAAATACAAGGTAGCCATCTGCCCCAGGCCTCTAGCTTTAATTTATAGAGGCATATCCACTTGGTGAAGCTACGGCACCTTAAAACTATAAATATGCTGCCACCAGCCATTGATTGTGCAAAGGGGATGGCTACAGGATAGGGAGATCAGTTGAGACCAAATGGTAATTCATGAGAGCTTCTATATCGAACACAAAAATATCAACATGCAAATATATTGTGGCTAAAATTAATAAAATATCGATAACCTGAATATTATGACGTAACTATATAATTGTAGGTATATATTTACTATTCTTAACTACACTTCTAAGTACCCACGTACCTTGAAACTATATATATATATATATATATATATACGGTTGCCACTAGGTAGTTATAGTTAGGTCAGCTGTTCCATAGGAAAACCATTTTTTGTGTTGCTAATAACTTTGGCATCGTTTAACAAATTTTCACAAAACTTTCCAAAAAGATTCTACTTTTTGACTATTTTGTGCATGGAAAGTTTTGGGATCATCTGTCAATTTGGGGCCGAGAAAAAAGGGAGTCCCAAAACACAAAATCCCCATGCATTTTCCATAGACTTTTTTAAGAAGGGCTACCGCAAAAACTGCTAAACGGAATTACACCATATTTGGCAGGTAGCTAGATCTTGGTCCGCAAATTGTGTTTTTTTGTGATTTGGTGTGAATCCGTTCAGTACTTTTTGAGAAACTAAGGTTAAAAAATATATTGATATGTGGACAGTTGGTGTCCAGATATGCTCTATTTGCCCAATTAAAGGGAACTAGTCAATCCTGATTTGTTTGTTTCAACCTGAACAATATATTTTGGCAGCCAGTACAAGACTAAGGGACTTGGTCCCTGTGTCCTGTACATGAATTAAAGAAAATATGTAAGGGGGCAGAGTGAGTAAACCCAGACCCCAAATGGCATGTGGGGGGTTTCCCAATGGCATCCCATTTATTGGCTGGCCAGAACATGAACAACATGCTGTACTAGCATACAGGACTCTGGGATATAGACCACATTGGACTGCATTATAGCTAATGGCAGGTTTTGAGGGACACAAAAAGGAGCCCATATAAAGGGTGATAAGAGACTTTAGTTACAATATAAATCATTTGTTGGTGGTGCCATACTAATTTTAGGAAATGTAGTGTGTTCGAAGGGGATTTTACCCTGCAAAAAATGCTGACCTTCTGCTGGGTTTCATGAATTATGGGTGAGAGAAAATTGTTGTCGCATGATTTTCTCATAGAGGTTATGGAAAGTGCACCAAAAGCTAAAATGATATTGTATTTTCTGAAAATTCACACTATCTTTCTCAGCCATGTGAGAATAAAGTCTGACATTTTTCAGTAAAACAGTTACTTCCAACAGTAGCAGCCTGTCAGTTGATTTCATGTCAGGACCGGAGGCGAGGATTATGCATACCTTTTGTCACTTTTTATTAATCCAGCAGTTTCGAAGTTAAACAAAAAACACTGTTCACACTACAAATCCCATTAATCCCTGGGAAGTGGCCATGACAACCAATAACCAATAGTAATACAGTATGTTGATGCAAATAAATCCCCATTCCATGCAGTTCTTCCGATTCTTCCCTGTAGGAAATTAAGTCACGCGGCTTCACTCCACTTTGGAATCTGAGCCAATGGATAAAAAAACCTATTGAAGCCAGATATAATTGTAAGAAAACTTTCGCTTTATTCAATTTGTCATTCCGTAGTAAACTTCTCATGCTCCCACCAGTGCATGAGAAGCTAAACTACATTCTTTCTCCACAGAACTAGATGTGCCCATATTGTTACTATCCTCTCACTGATACCGTTATATAAACAAGTGAGCACACAACTACAATTTCGTTTCTGGCAGCGGGACCTTTGACAGTGTGTGAAATTTCTGCACCTGTGGGCTTATTTCCACCTACTTTTAGCCTGCATCTACAGCTTGTTCATCAAATTGACTGGGCCACTTTTCAGAATTAGAGGTTAGAGCGGGCATACTGGGCCTGACAAAGAGAAAAGCCCCGGGGTCAGATGGGATCCCACCTGATCTCTATCTCGCCCACATAGACACATGGGCGCCCGTCCGTACTGCTGTCATTAACGCCTCGGTTCGGGCTGGCCGCCCTGATTCCTGGGCCTTATCGACCATAGTCCCGATTTTCAAAAAGGGCGACCGGGATAGTACCTCATGCTATAGGCCCATCTCCCTCCTGGATTCTGTGGTGAAGGTGGTGGGCCGCATGATACTTGAAAGGTTGGTATCTTGGGCAGACGCAAGTAACTTCTTTTCTGAGATCCAATATGGGTTTCGCCCCGGGCGTTCCACCATGGAGCAGTGTCTCAACTTGTATCTTGTCTTGAACAAGTACACGGTGGCCCGTGCCTGCCCTATATACTTAGCTTTTATGGACCTGTCCTCAGCCTTCAACTGTGTGAACAGGTCCAAGTTATGGCAGCTGATGGCTTACGTTGGTATTGATAACAACATCATCTGGTTTTTGAGGGATCTTCATCGAGACTCTAGGGCAGTTGTACGCTACTCAAAGGATTTGAAAGTGTCCCGCCAACTCAACATAAAGAGGGGGGTGCACCAGGGGTGCATCCTCGCTCCCTTTCTTTTTAACCTATATATTAATTCTCTAGAGAAGGCTCTTTTAGATATCAAAGCAGACACTCCACAGGTAGGAAAGCGTTGTCTGCCGGTTCTCTTATATGCGGACGATGCAGTCCTCCTCGCGAGGACTGCTAGGGGCTTACAACTCCTCCTCAACTCCTTTGCTTCTTTTATGGAGGAGTTGGACTTATCAGTAAACCACTCCAAGTCATATATTATGCAAGTGGGTCCTGGTAAGGCGAAGGCAAAACAGCCCACTTTTAAACTAGGACATTCGCCAATACCTAAAACTAACGTCTTTTCCTACCTGGGAGTTGTTTTTGACGACTCCCATAGCTGGCGCCCCCTGATTAACCGCAAGAAAGGGGACCTTGTGAAAGCCTCTGCAGCCGTTTTTAATTTTGCCAGTAGAGTAGGCAGGAAACCAATAGGGGCCCTCCTGAAGATTTATCAAGCAAAATGTATCTCTAAGGTTAGGTATGGGAGCGAGATATGGGGTCATATTGAACTTGGGGCCGTGCAGAGCGCCGAGAACTCATTCTTGCGAAGGGTCCTCTCTGTTCCGCAATGTACGCCATCCTATGTTGTACACGAGGAACTGGGGTTGCCTTTCCTTGCTGATGATCTAGCCTTCCGCCCTCTGTCCTTGTGGCTTAAAATTTGGTCTAAGCAGGAGAATTCACTTAGCAAAGACATCATACGTGACTGTCTCTCAAGAACACACATAGAGTGAGAGAGGCATTGTTATAAAAAGAAATTTCAATGGGTCCAAATCCCACACATGGTGATGATAGACAAGGCCAGTCCTTCAACTCCTTAGTTTGATAAATTCTTTTATTCAAAAAAAATTATACACAGCAGTCAACGCGTTTCACCCATGCGGGCTTCTTCAGGGCTAGTATTCTAGTTCACACCTTAGAGACAGATATCCCAAAGGTGGAGGCCCAATTCAGTCGCTACTTTTAATGCGTATAGTTCCGGTCGTCGAGTCTTAAAAAATGTATTCGGTGTGTGCTGTTCCATAGACCCTTCAGGAGACGCGTGACACTTCCATGTTTCCTGTTTCCGGCCAACTTGGAAGTGTCACGCGTCTCCTGAATGGCCGTATGAAGAGGCTGGCGATTAAGCGCCTATTACACTTATGTCCCTGAAGGGTCTATGGAACAGCACACACCGAATAAATTTTTTAAGACTCGACGACCTGAACTATACGCATTAAAAGTAGCGACTGAATTGGGCCTCCACCTTTGGGATATCTGTCTCTAAGGTGTGAACTAGAATACTAGCCCTGAAGAAGCACGCATGGGTGAAACTCGTTGGCTGCTGTGTATAATTTCTTTTGAATAAAAGAATTTATCAAAATAAGGAGTTGAAGGACTGGCCTTGTCTATCATCACCATGTGTGGGATTTGGACCCATTGAAATTTCTTTTTATAACAATGCCTCTCTCACTCTATGTGTGTTCTTGCTATATTTGAAACCTTTGTCAGTGGCAGGTTTCGGGAGGTGGGCATTGGTTCATTGGTATCATATGAACGACTATTGGAGATAATGATAACAAACGTAAGTAGTTAGTGCAGCATCATACACCCTGCCACCGTATTTGCAGTCAGTCGTGACTGTCTCTCACTCGACCATTCCTCGCGCATCCGCTGGCTCCAGTATATAAGCGTTGGCCTTACCAGGCTTGGAAGAGCTGACCTTTATACGAACCCAGAGGGTATCTGCAAAAGGGACCTTGCCTGGGTCAAGGAGGGTTTTTTAAGAAACTGTCACTACGATAGAGAGGACAAAGAGTTGTGTAAACCGAGTGTGCGAAAACATGTTATTTTGAAAACTGTGCCTACCATTGAACATTATCTTCTAGGGCTCAAAAGTACCTATGAACGGTTTCTATTGACGAGGTTTTGGCTCGACCTCTTTCATTATTTATTGTCATACCCCCTAGGTTCTCACAGAGGGCAGTGCCTCATGCCCTGTGGCTGCGACGGAGAGTCTCCTCAGGACATGATGCACTTTTTAATGTTTTGTAATTTTTATACTGTACCCAGAAAACTATTTATTATCCCCATTTTAAAACACTTGGGTTTTAGGAGGGTAAGACCAGCTTTTATTTTTTTACAACTTCTCTCTAGCGATACTGTTTTGCACACCCTCAGTTTTTTACGGGACGCCATTAGACTTATGAAAAGTTGCGACTAATATTTGTTTTGTATATCATGTATTCTGCTTGTGTCTTGATTATTTGGATCTTGGTATACCTGTGAATTTGTACTGTACGATGATATTTTGTAGTTGTTTGACTTTTATGGTTTTATCCCTAAAGCCGAATAAAGTTTATTGATGATGATGATGATGATGACTGGGCCACTCAAATTCCAGAAATTATTGTGAGGGCTTCCTGATGAAGGCATTTCGCCGAAACGTGTGTAGTAACTACATCTTCAGCCTTCCATAGTATGATATGCTATATTGTAATAAACCATTGAACAACATTTATGAATTAAAAAAAACTTTCTAGTCTCAAAACAATATCATGATTATTTGAGACCATGTTAAACTGACTGTACTAATACCAACATATTCTACTGTATGTTTATGACATGTAATCCTGTTTGATTCATTATACAAGATGATTTCTGAACAGTAGTATGGATAGTTTTTTAAGAATATTTTAGCTTTCTCATCCATTATGCATCAAATAAAATACTTTTGATATTTTGAATATAAAATGTACCAGATTTTGTCCATGTCTATTAAGTCTATCAATTAAGATCTATGTATAAACATATGTCCGTCAATTATTTATATGTAATACTTCTTGCTTAAGATATTTTCAGAAGCAAAACTCCCTGATGATCAACAGCTTTACCACAGTGTTCTAATGAGCAATTAGAGTGCTAACATTCTGAATTTATGTCAAACGTGTGGCACATCTGAACACCATCTTTATGGAATTGAAGTGGAAAACTGATGGCCACCAGAGGAAAAAGAGCACAAATGTAGCACAAATATCACCCAAATGAAAATATATTCTCACAATTGTTTTATCGAAATCTCCCACTTTCCTGTTTCAAAATGTTGCCATGTTTGCAATCTAGTTGTTCATTAGAACACTGCGGGGAGGCAGAGGTCAGGGGCATGGACTCAGACAATTGAGGGCAGGGAGGAGGGGGCAGAGGCTTGTTGACCACGCTGGGCAAGTGGGCTGGGCAGTGGCAGCACAACGGACCCTGGAGAGCAGCGGTAAGGGAGGCAGGGGCAACAAACCAATCATGCAGGACAGGCAAGAGAGGCTGTGGCAATACAACAGACCATTGAGAGCGGAAGGGAGAGGCAGTTAAAGTACAACCATACGTGCCGACAGACCCGATTCAGGCAGGAGACTCCTGATGTTTTTAAGCCCAAAAGGGTTTTATTTTAGCCATCTATCACCTAAAATCTCCTCTATTTCAATGTAAATCAATGGGGAAAATCAATTCTCCAGATTTTGTTTTTCAAAATCTCCCTCTTACAAAGTTCAAAATGTTGGCATGTATGGTACAATGGACCATGGAGGGCAGGAGGAATGAGGTAAGGATATGGACTCGGACAATAGAGGGCAGCAGAGAGGTGGGCAGGGGCACCAAACTGACCTTACAGGGCAGGAGCCAGGGGTTGCAGCAACACAATGGACCACACAGGACAAGAGGGAGGGCAGTGCAGCACAATGGACCATGGAAAGCGATAGGGAGGGGACAGGGCCATGCACACGGACAACAGAGAGCAGAGGGGAAAGAGGAAAGAGCAGCAAGCTGACCATACCAGACAGGCTGGAGGGGCAGTTGCAGCACAACAGGGGCACGCTAACGGGCCCTGGAAGGTAGGAGGGAGAGGATAGGGGCTCACACATGAAAAACAGAGGGCAGGGGGCAAGAGGGCAGGAGCAGCAAGCTGACCTTGTAGGGCAGGCGGGATGGGCACTGGAAGCACAACACACCATGGAGGGCAACTGGGACACTTTAATGGTATACTCACAGACAATGGAGGGAAGTTGGAGGGGTCAGGGGCAGCAAGCTGACCACACGGGGCAGGTTGGAGGGGCAGTGGCAGCACAAAAGACCATGCATAGCAAGCGGGAGGGTTAGTGGCAGCACAACAGCCATGGTGGGCAAGACGGAAGGGGCAGGGCCATGGACAAAGGACCATGGAGGGCAGGAGGGAGAGGTAGGGGCTGGACACTGACAAGAGAGGGCAGGAGAAGGGGGCAGCACTTCACAACAGACCATGAAGGGCAGGTAGGAGGAGCAGTTGCAGCACAACAGAGTGTGGAGGGCAGAAGGGAGTGACAGGAAAATGCACCATTGAGGACAGGAGGGAGGGGATAGAGGCATGGAAATCGGACAATGGAAGGTGGGGCAGAGACAGGCTGCAGCAATCTGACCATGCTGGGCAGGTGGTAGGGGCAGTGTCAGCTCAATAGAACACTCAGTAGACAGGAGGGTCGGTGGCAGGTCCAAGGTCCATGGAACATGGTGGGCAAAAGGGAGGGAGCAGGGGCATGCATACAGACATCGGAGGGCAAGGGGAAGGAGGGTAGGGGCAGCAAGCTAAGTACAGAGGCTAAGCAGGAGGGCAATGATAGGGGCATAGCCTTAGGCAACGGCGAGCAGGAGGAGTGGGGAGGGACATCAAGCTAACTGGGGAGTGATGGCAACACAGACCGTGCAGAGCAGGAGTGAGGAGGCAGGTGCATGGACTTAGACAACAGAGGGCAGGGCGAGGTGTTTAGCGGCAGCAAGTTAACTGTGCAGGGCAGGTGGGAGGGGCAGTGGCACAACAATGGCCACACAGGGCTGGATGAGGAAGAAGAAGTATGGACTTAGACAATGGAGGGCAAAGAGGAGGAGAGGCAGGGGCAGAAAGCTTGGATGAGGGCAGCACAACGGACAATACCAGGCCGGACCCTGCATCCAGTCCCCCGCTGTGCATTACGATGGACATCTTACTTTACGTTAAGTATATGCAACATATAGTGGGTCTACACGCTTGTGTATATTTTCTGAAACAGAGAAATGTTGGTGAACTTCAACATTCCCAAATGCTATTACAAATAATAGAAATATTTTGAACAATAGTGTTCAATCAAACACTATTTCGACAAAAGTGTCACCTGCAATGGGCATTTCCTTTTCCCTAAGTTATGCAAATCTTACAATGGGCTTGTGGGAGAAGGAAATTGCACGGGGACAACAGAATGAACAGTATCTGGAAAAGATCATTTTATGGTCAAAATACATTGACCACCTATTCATTATATGGCAAGGAATAAAGCAAGAATTCATGGAGTACTATAACATCTTAAATAACAATGACATAGGTTGGAGATTTACTTGCACCACCAGTAGAGAAAAATCGATTTTCTAGAAGGCACAAAATACATATGAGATAATATAATTGAAACCACAGTATTCGGGAAACCTACGTCTACCAACAGTATATTACATGGGACAGTTTTCATCCAAAACCACTAATAAAGAGTATTCCATCCAAAAAGAATGAGTAGAATCTGTTCCAATGATACTGATTAGGCCAGAGAATGTGACAGTTTCAAAACGATTTATCAACAGAGGCTACAAATGGAATGATGTCAAAAAGAGTCTAGAAAGGATGAGAAAAAAAACACAAATGGAAACTCTAATTACAAAACAGCAATTTAACTCTACACAAATGAAGGACAATTCAACTAGTTTGATAATAGATTACAGTAAAGAAGGCTCCAATATTGTAAGAATTTTTAAGAGACACTGGCATCTAGTCAAAAAAGATCCTGACATAGGAAATACAGTTGGTGACAAACCAGAAGTGACCTATAAGAAAGCAACTTCCTTGAAAGACATGTTAGAAAGCAGTCACCTCTTGAAGACATCAAAGAGGAACTGGCTTGGTCATTCGCACAAAGTATTTGTCAAAAAGGGTATCATGGAACATATAAGAGAAGTACAAACGAAACACATAAGGTATGCTGTGGCCAAACATCAATTGTACTATCATGACAACAACTGTAAAACATTGAGATATGGTAATAAAACATGAAAGCGGAAGGAGACAGTCAAAATGCTCAGATAACTCTAATCACGTTCTATCGTAAGATTCAGAACTAAACAACCCATGGGACTCTATGATGGGGAATTATTTGTACATCTAATCAATAACTTGATGATGATCTATCACAATGGAATCCAATTAATTATCTAGACAACAACCATCATGTATAATTGGAACTATGGCCACTGAGGCCCGGATTTGAGACAGTATAACTGGAACTTTGGCCACTGAGGCCCTGATTGCTGTTTATAAAATAATCAATTACACAATGGAAGATGCCCCGCTTGTGAGAATTTTCAAAAAATGAGAACATCATGGCATATGACATAACTTGATGTGTTAGGTATATAAATTGAGCATCATCAAACTCATCAAGGAACAGATACATAAAATAACTGACTGTGGCAGGTGAAGGAATGCTTAAGTCTATTAAGATACTTCTATTTTACTGTATTCAATTTTTTTTATTTTATTCAGGTTATTACTTATTATGGTATTTGGTGTAACTACAACTCTCACAATGCCACATTAAAGATAACATGGGAGAATATGTCTATTAAGAACACAAAGAAAGGACTCACTACTATGAAAAAGACTGAGAAGTTCGAAACACGTAGGTGAAGCTGTAAAGAAGCCAATAAAACATGCAAAATTTACTCCCTGGAGTGCGTCGATTATTTGTTTTGAATGTGTGCGTATTACCTACTGGCGGCCGCAATAGGTAGTTAAAGTTAGGACCAAAGTTTCCATAGGAAAAGCGTTTTTTGTTTTGCCAATAACTTCGGTTCCGCTTGCTGAATCTTCACAAACTTTTCTTAAAACGTCCCCTTTTTGGTTCAGCTGCTGTGTTGAAAGTCTCAGGGTGATTCATCAAGGGGGGTCCTAAAACACAATTTCCTCATGTTATGTCTATGGGGTTTTTCATTTTTTGAACACGACTACAGTCTGAACTGATGAGTGGAATTACACCAAGTTTGGCAGAAAGCTAGATGTTGGTCCAGAAAGCGTGCTTTTTGTGATTTGGTGTAAATCCGTTCAGTAGTTTTTGAGATATGCAAATTTAAAAAAAATGGAAAACTGGGGACGCGAGGCTTTGCAGTTGACTCGCGGATCCTACCAAAATTTGATTGGCTGCCAACCCTTCAACCAGGAAGTGTTGGCAGTCATCTTAGGACTTGGCTTGAAGCTGAGTCCCACAAACAAATTAAAAAGAAAAGGGGGCAAGGTAGAAATACCCTGACCCCCCAGATATGGTGGGGGGGTCCCTCAGGGGTTAAGAAGCATTCTATTTTTATTCAGCAGCAGATCCGCGAATCTGCGGCAACATTTTTAAAAAAAGACGTGCAGGCTCTCGTGCGTCTTTTTTTTAAGCCCCTGAGTGGGCCAAATCCCGGGGGCATGAAGGAGGGGGGCTGACGGGGCCCCCCTCTTGGGCTTATACAAAACCCAGGGACAACCACCTCCCCAGGGCTGTAAACAATATAAATATGGGGGGGCCTGCCACCTTCCCGGGGCAATGAACACTCTAAATGCGGGGGGCCCGCTTGGCCCCCCCACTGTCCCGGGGACCACCACCTCCCCAGGGTAAACTGTTTTCTTAATAAAATGTGGGAGAGGCCTTACGGCCTCCCCCACTGCCCCAGGGACCCCCACCTCCCTGGGGCATACTGTTTTTTAATGAAATGCGGGGTAGGCCCTACTGATTCCCCCACTGCCCAGGAAACTGCCACCTCCCCGGGGCACAAACACAATAATAAGGGAGTTCCGTTGTGGACCCCTGGCCCTAGAGCCCTAACTGGAGCAAACGCTCTGCCTTCAGCAAGCTCTCACTTGCTGAAAGCAGAGCATGTCTGTTTCTATGGCCGCTGTCAAGCGAGCAGGGAAATAAACAAATTTCTTTGAGATCCAGGGAGCTGCATGTGAACAGCTTCCAGGGTGTCAAAGCAATGCCGGCTCCCTCAGGAGGTGGGGAGCCGGAGGGGACAGCGGGGGACTTAAGGCTCACCCTGTGGTCCCCAACACTCGAAAAGTGGATACTGGGTGGGACCAGGGCACCCACACTACAAGCCGGGCTCTGTGAAATGGGGTCCTCGGGGGCCGAAAATGGCCCAGGGAAGGGGGGCCATGTGGCCCCCCCTTCCCTTTGAAACCCCCCAAAAAAGCCTGGCAACTTGCCGGAGGCCACGCCCCCTTTCTCCACCACTCTGCAAACGCGCCTCCTGGCGTGCTGCGGGTTGGCTGATGAAGTCCCCTTGGCTCCTGAGGGTGCTTAGGGGCCAACAAGACCTCCTGATTCCTCCCGTAAGTCCCATGCAGTGGAATTGCTGAGAGGTGGTCGGAAGCCACGCCCCCTTTCTCCACAACTCTGCAAACGTGCCTCTCAGAGCACTGCTGGTTGGGGGATGAAGTCCCCTTGCCTCCTGAGTGCCTCAGGACTAAAGTGGACTTCTTCCCCCAAGCAGCAGTGTGCCAGGAAGTGCGTTTGCAGAGTTGTAGAGAAAGGGGGCGTGGCCTCTGATGACTTCTCAGTGATCCAGCTGTGTGGGTCTTACTGGAGGTAACTGGAGGGCTAGCTGGCCCCAAAGGGCCTTCAAGAGCCAAGGGGACTTCATCCCCCAACTAGTAATGCGCCAGGAGGTGTTTTTGCAGAGTGGAGGAGAAAGGGGGCATGACCACCAAAAACCTCTCAGTAATCTCACTGTGTGGGACTTGCTGGAGATAACAGGAGGAGTAGTTGGCCCCCAAGGACCCTCAATAGCCAAGGGTACTTCATCCCCCTACTA
The DNA here is from genome assembly GCA_963921515.1 of Calotriton arnoldi. NCBI lineage: Eukaryota > Metazoa > Chordata > Amphibia > Caudata > Salamandridae > Calotriton > Calotriton arnoldi. The sequence continues at coordinate 24,299 of CAWUFW010021643.1, forward strand.
GTAGTGCTCCAGGAGGTGCGTTTGCAGAGTGGTGGAGAAAGGGGGCATGGCCTCCTATGAGGTTTCAGCAATCCCACTGTTGGGACTTACAGGCGGTAACAGGAGGGGTGGTTGGCCCCCAAGGATGTCCTTGGGGCCAACTACCCCTCCTCTCATCTCCAGTAAGTCCCACACAGCGGGATTGCTAAAAGGTCTTCTGAGGCCATGCCCCCTTTCTCCACCACTCTGCAAACGCGGCTTGTGGTGCACTACTGGTTGGTGGATGAAGTCCACTTCACTCCTGGGGGACCTTGGGGGCCAAGAAGCCCTTCTGGTACCTCCTATAAGTCCTACACAGTGGGATTCCTGAGAGCTCATCGGAGGCCCAACCACTTTTCTCCACCACTCTGCAAACGTGACTACTACTTAAAAAACCATACAAATTCACTGAAAAAACCAAAGGTTGTAGGGACGTTAAAGTTAGGAATTAGCATTTAAAAAACCTTAGAAATTCACTGAAAAAACCAAAGGTTACAGGGACGTGATAATTAGGAAATGGAATAAAAAAAACTTTAGAAATTCACTTTGAAAAACCAAAGGTTACAGAAACGTTATAGTGAGGCTCAGGTTTCACTCGTATAAAACCAGTGAAATTCAGCAGTTATAGTTAGCTGAGTTAACTATAACTTGTGCCCCCGCAATGAAACTGCTTATGACCTCACATATTACATCACTCATGACATGGTCAGTGACATCACTGATGACAGTACTGATGGCATCTCAAATGACATTACTGATGGCATGATCCACAGAATCTCTGATGCTCCCACTCACACCCCATATAACCTTTTATACACCCACTCCAACTTCCACACTACCATTCTCAAACCCATTCACACACCCATACCAGTACTTACACAGCTACTCACTGATTGATATATATATTTAACACTCATAAACTTTTGAATAAACACTCAGTCACTGGATGATGTCATGAGCGATGTCATCAGTGATGACATTTGAGATGTCATGAGTGATTAATATGTGAGGTCATAAGCAGTGCACTATATATATCAGCTTAATCCAAAAAAGGTACGGAGCGCTCGCGGGGTGAAATGATTTATTAATTTAATAAAAGCAATTCTTCCAGACGCGTTTTGGCGTGATGCCTTTATCAATGTTTGAAATGCTATTAACATGGTGTCTTTCTTCTGATTTGGTTAAATTCTACATCCTCCAACTTCATTGGTGGATTCCAGGCCAAAAGGAGGGCTGCAATGCTTTTACTAATGTTTTACAGCTGCAATGTCTTTCAGTATCGTTACTGTCACTACGATCACTAACGTCATTTCATAGACCCAAATGCCAAATCGAAATAATCCCCGATGGGCTGTCTAAGATACCAGTTATGATACCTTCATCACATTGCTGGTCACATTGTTTTTACAGTCCCTCCATATCCCCTCGATAGGGCGACCCGTTCATAATACTCCATATTAACCCATCGCCATTATTTTAATTTTAGTTAATTCACATTAATTCCTATGGCGTTTTAGTATGCTTCTATTTCTCCTCACCAAACTGCATTCAGCGCCATGGAAAAACAGAGGGTTTGTGCATGATTCACTGTACTTAGTACTCAGTTTACTTGAACTGCAGCTACTTCAGCACTACACTGAGGCCACTGGAGCAACAGTTAACTATGTAGTCCCTTGATGAACTCAACTCATGCAGGGGCCATTTTTGGAACTCACTCATAACATCAAGCCGTAAGTGAGCCTTGGTCATACTTGTTGTGGAGGCCTGCCTCCAAGCAGCTTGTGAGCCACATGAATCCGCATCTGTTATTAACAGTACCCCCAAATGACTTGCCAGGGTAGGGGACCCTTATGATTCAGCACTGACCATTGAAACTGGACACTGAATGCTGTTTCTTTACACTGATGTTTTCCCAGCACCCTCCCGGCCTATGAGTTCCTTTTTCTTAACTGTGATTCAGATGTAGAATCTCTTACTTATTATTTAGCATCACTGAAGAGTAACAAGTTGAATCTTTCTTTTACCAGTATAATGATAAAAATATAGACCTTCTGGATTTGAAATTATGTGTAGTGGGAGACACACTAGAGACTATAATGCACAGCAAGAATATAGTGCCTAAGACTACTTGTTCACATGGCCCACCCTCACAGTTTGGTGAATGATATACTAAATATGTAGCAAGACTGAAAGAGAGAGGATATGGTCCCATTGTCATACAGATATTAAAGGGATTTATGGTATTTAACCTTTCAGTAAATATAAGGGGGACAATGACACATTGGTCATTGGATTTATTAATGATTGTTGCAGCAAACGAAATCAGGTAAGACATATCTATCAGAGACACTGACAACTGCTGCCAATGCTATTGCTACAAAATCCTTTGCATACTTTCTTGCTTCCTTTGTTCTTTCCTGTTTCTGTGTTTCTCTTTCCTTTTCTCTCACTCTTTCTTCTTCTACTTTCCTCAATCTCATTCACTCCTGTGCACAGTCTATTTCATTCTTAGACTCTACCCTTCACATGTCCATGTTTCACATTCTGCTTGTATCACTTTCGTACACATCATTCTAAATCTTTAAACATTCACTCTCATTTTGCTTCCTCTCTCGCAAATGTTTTACACTGAGTGAGAGTGTTGACAAACCACCACAGGAACTTACAATAAAGGCCTACTTTTTCCTAAAATGATCCCTAGTGGTTTGTACAAGTGTAGATCTTGTGAGTTGTTTCTTATCCCCATTGGTCTTGAAAATTAATATGAACCACCTATGCTACAAGATGCCTAAAAACCCAAATATAAGAAAAATTACCTGCTTGTCTCCTGCTTCAACTTGCTTAACTGAAGGCTGAGTTGCTGGTGCTGATTCTCTTTGGAAGCAACAGAACTAAGAGTGCTCACTCCAGAAGTAACCACAGGTTCCTCATTTCCATTTTGTTCCACAGGTCGGTAGTCATCCTCATCCTCAACATCTTTCTCCACCCCTTCACACTCCGACACTGGCTCTAAATGAGTTCGAAGTTCTGTAAAAAAATAAAGAGAGTGGAGAGTAAACAACTCTGGATGAGTAGCCTGTAGGAATGAATTTAGCATCCAATACATTCAGAATGAGAAGAAGCACATTTTTGCATCTTACCCACTCATTAACTACTCAAACAGTGACATGCAGAAACAGAAGAAATAACATTTCAATTGATCTTAATTACAAGAGAATGGTACAGGCACATCTCTGGAAAGAGGCTGATGACAAGTTCAGTAATTAGGGAGAGGGCACAGGTTTACCAATCATGTATTGTTGTAGACTAAACCCTAAAGTAAAGCCCTGAGACTTATGCCTCTGGAAGCATTCCTCCCTGCTCAGGGTTAATGTGGTGCATGGGTGGTTGGCTATCCTCTCTTTTCTATATTTTGTAAAGCAAACATGTACTCATTCACCCAGGTGAACCAAGATAGTATCCTACAGTGCCAACCATATGCCGATGATCCCCAGGGGCCGATTCAGAAAGGCAAATTTACTCCTACTCACATGTGGATCTACTCATACAACTGGGTGTAAATCTCCGCATTTTGCTATTAAACATTTCAGAGTGGAAATTTATATTTAGCTGTAGGCTTAAGAAACCTCATGCCCTTAAATGAGGTCCTGAAGCCTCTTACAACTAATTTTACAACTGTTAAGTTACTAGTACTAACTTTCCGGTTGTTAATGGAGATCTCTGCCACCGGGGCATAGATCTACCATGAGGAAAATATTGGTCAATTATGAAAGTTTGTTTCTTAAAGTAAATTAAATAATAATGTTATTGTTAAATATACATGTAAATGAATATAAAATAATCAATATTATCTCAGAAGTAATAAAATAAAAAGTTACAACACATTATCGTATCATGTTAAATTGTAAAATAATTTAAATATATATAAAGTTTTCTATAGGAGTGTTTTGCAGTACCAGCGGTTGGGCCTATGTGGCGCTTGACTTGCTCTGGAGTATATTTAAGCCTGTTTCGACACCATTAGGCTATAGTAAATTTAAAAGTTGTATCTTGTGAATTGTGATACCCAATTTTCCCACTATTTTCCCTGGTCCCTCCTACACTTATTAAACAAATGTATACCTATACTTGGGGGATCTCTGCCACTGCAGCAGTGATCTCCTGACAGGAAAGATAGAAGCAGTGGAGGTTATCCTCTCTACCTGTAGGTTTATGAATTGCATTTTGTGGTACCTAAATGGTACAACTAGACTACTTCTTTACATACTTCAAAATGCCCGATCCCCAGAGGAAACTGAAGGACAGACGGCCTGTACTTGGCTGTCTGAATATGGTGCAGCATTAGGTGTGGTGTAATTGCCATTCTTTAGAAAACACACATGAAATCTGCCAGTTGAAGGTTATTGAAAACTGGCAAACATTTTTTTTAATTATTACTTTATCTAACATTCCATATTGCATGTTAATAAAATACAACTACAGAAAAATCACTCAATTCATATTAATCATGGATTGGAGAACAAAGTCTTTTACCAGTTGAGGAACTGGTCCATTTCTGGGTTCTATGTAGTGTCAGGAATTTCTTTTTGATGTAGGTCCGGATTTTTTAAAAGAGTCATTGCCTTTGGAAATTTACTAAATGTCTTAGATCAAATTGTTACAAAAACTCTAATATAACGAAACAAGAGACATAGGATCCGGGGCATCACAATCAAAATCCTCCCATCTAATTGATGGAACAATCTCCATATGACAATATGTTGCATCTCAACACTGAGTAAGATTAATTCATGTTTGAACTAGACTAATGGTTAACTTGCACTTTTCTACAGTTTAATTGGCCTTTGGATTTATATCATATGCTTTGTGTGTTACGTTTTTACATTCACTTGTATTCAGTTATACAATGTTACATATTCTGTCGGTATTTAACCTTTGCTATCTATGTCTGTAATCTGTCCAATTGGCTAGCTGCCTCTTTAGGCATTGATACTATGTCAAAAAGTAAAAACAAGCATACAAACAGAAGAGAAGCTAGTGCGAGTTAAAACGTCTGTTTTTGATATTTCTATGTGAATTTCTGTTTTTATTTAATCGGAACGATTTCTACATAAGCAGATTCCTTCTTCTCTCTTACCAGGGATAAGAATGGTGACAGCAGCCTGGACAGCTCGACGGATTATGTTATCCATGGCAAACATCCAATGAGGTCTGATTAAGTGATTCCTTAAGACTTTATTTACCTACAAATGCAAAAAGAAAAATCACACAACTAATGCAATCTTCAACTTATTTTCAAAATATTATTTCTACATGGAGTATCTTTTGTTGATGGCCACCTCACTGATATTTATGTTTGTCAAACAACTATAGCTTGCCAATTTCATATGTATTGTTTACAACATTAAACAAAGGCTTCTTAATATATATATTCATTTTGCAATAATATATACATAGGGTTATGCAGATGCATTTTTTTTCTTTTACATTTGTTATATATATGGTGAGTTATAGTTGTTCGAATATATCCCTGACGTAGATATTTCATGTTAGATTGTGGACCGTACTATAAGTTGTATAAATAATGTTTAACTGAAATTTGTAAACACAAATTATAACTATGCTATTTGTAATGTTTGTTTAGTTTAAATGTGTTGTTGTAATGTAATAACCCCTAACTATAACTAAGTTGTAACCTTTAGTTTTATGTTTGTGTGTGTGTGTATATATATATATATATATATATATATATATATACACGTATATACATAAAAATGTTTATACATATATACACACATACGCTCCTGCGTCAAGTGCCAAAGGACTCTGGGGTGTGACGAGGGGCCCCCCAAGGGAGATTTGAATATCAGCGCACCCTGTTTTGGCACCTGGAAGTGGCAAAAATGTGCTTCAGAAGGAGGAAAGACAAAGGGAACGGGGTAATTTTTGCCTCTAATTACTGAAAGAATTGTTATCTGTGGGATATGCCTATACGAAGGCAGGATATATGAGACCTGATTTTCCCCATGATAACTATCGGACTGCAACTCCCAGAATACATCTGAGTGGAAGGAACATTGCTCCAAGAATATACAAGTCCCCCTTTTTATGTCCAGCTGCCACAACCAATAGAATCGTATTTACCTGTTTAAAAGATCTTCAGGACAGGTGGCGCTATCTTTAACAAGCTGAGGAAGGCACAACGCCGAAACGCGTCCTTGTAATAAAGAATCTTCTGAGGGGTCCCGTGAGTGCAGCGTGTTTCTTGTGTTGAAACCGGAGCGTGTATATATATATATATATATATATATATAACTAAATAAATAAATAAAACCAGGCACCTCGTGAGGTCCTACATGCATAAAGAAATCCAAAATGAACACAAGGTAAATTATTTTAAATGCATTTTATAGAAGAAAATAGAACGTTTGCCATATAGAAAATGCAGTAGCAGAATAAATAAGAGTAAAAACAAGTATTGAGACATTGTTAGCAGCAAAATCCACTGTCTGCAGGATGTCTTTTCTCTCATCCGACTCAAGCCCCCTTTATATGCATGAAACCAAACAAATGGGCATATTCACAATATTATACTTTCTTCTCTGGTTCCCTCTCACAGTCGCCTTATGGATAGAACCCCAGCTATTACCTCTATTGGATGCTTTTAGCTCTCCCTTCAGAATTTATTTTCACAGATTCCATGCTGATCATGTAAGTTTCTACAGAATTTGGTTTGCTGTATAAGCCTCATACCAAAATGTACTAAGAAACATTACTAGAAAGGGACAATGAGATGTCTGTGACAGTCTACTTGATAAAGTCTTAAATATAGACTCAATTCATTCACAGCAAGATAGCGACAGTGTTTGTGGTTATGATGTGGCCTTAATGCCTCGAGAGCAGGCATAATTACGCTCAGCATACGATAAAGCCTAAATTGAAGGGCGTGGCAAAAGATACCTGAATTCTGACAAAACTGCCAGGGCTGCTTTGGGTTCACAGTCCAGCCCTGAATGTGCGCATACCACGAACTTCTTTGCATGTCTTTCTTCACACGTTAAAATGCATACTGCTCACTGAGGTAAATTTCCTTTGAGAACTTACGGCATCCTGAAATCCGAAGAGCACCAGCTGAATCTGATTGATAGAAGTGCTGTCAAAGTCCAAATCCACCTTGAGCTTGGAGATGGTTGAGGCCATAACCCTCTGCTCGGGAGAGCGGATGAAGTCTCGCAGAATGCTGATGATCTGCTTGATGTGGGTGACAGAGAGCTGCAGCTCTTCGGAACTCTACAAAAAAGACATACATGTGAAGCCTGCGGCTAACAGGGATCCAAAGAGACACTCCCAATGTGTAAAGAACAACAATGTGAATTCAGGCACACTTATTAAGCTTTTTCTCACAGTTTTGGTAGAAATTTCACTGGTGCAGAACGTGCATTGTGTGAAAAGGTCTACAGCTGGACTGCAGAAACATGGAGCAAGGGCTTCGTACATTGGAGCGAGTGAAGAGAAATAAAAGTTCAAAGATATGTAGGTTGGAGAGTTACAGGCCAATCATTCCAAATACAAACAAGGTGTTGTTGGGCAGTTAAGGTATCTGAGCTACGCAGGCTGCCAAACTGGTTTAAATCAGATGAAATTGCAGGGCAGATATTTGGTTTCAATTCTGATTTCACTCCAGAAACCAGACACTGTCAAAACTATCATGTAGCCTTCAAGATGCAGGCCCTCGGGGGCGGCTCCAAGAACAGCAAAGTGGTAATGGCATCCGTCTTCACGTAGGGTATCATCCTCTGATGCAAGGAGTAATATGTCTTCACAGTGGGCAGCAGTAATATAACACGTTCCACAGCCACACCATATGAATTCACAACCCCATACCACAGACTCAAGGAGAAGTGGCGAACCCGGCTACGTGGGACTGATACGTTTTCACAGAGGTACAGGTAACATGACCTGTACTGCTATTAATCAGTTGACACACCTGTCTTCAGTCTGCCCATATCCAGGTGTGGGTGACAGGGCAACCTCTACTATGACTGGGGAAACATTTTGCGGGCACATTCAATGGGCTCTATGATGTCGAGTACACTGGGATTTATTTAAGTGTATTTTATGTATGCCTTTGTTTTAATATATTGTGTTTGTTTTTTGTATAATAATTTTAGGATTAGGGTGTCGAGTTGTAGGTGAATAGTGTGTGATTAATTTAAAAATGTATTTTTTAAAGTTTATGTTTAAAATTGCTGTGCTAATTTCTCTTTATGTTTGTTTTTTAAATATGTAAATTTCAAATTTTTATATATATATATTTTTAAATGTATTTAAAAAAATCATTTTAATATTGTTATATTTTTAAAAAATCGAATAAGTGTTTTTTGTATATAATTTGATACCATGTATTGGCTTCCTTCATAAGTAAAACAATTATTTTGTTATTGTTTTAAAATGATTGAATGTAATTATTTTTAATAGATTTATTGGTTTTAAATTGTACAGTGTTTTGGTAATTTGTTTTTTTTGGCACTGGGAGTCTTAAAATTATATTTTGTTTTATTTTATATTTTAAAATATTGTTCCTTTTTTTATTTTTTCAATGTAACAATTATAGTTATTAATTTTACACTTAAAGTAAATATTTTTTATTTTTTTAAAAACGTTTCTTAGTACTCTCAATCTACTTTTTGTGTTGTGAGGCAAATGTTTTGGGATAATAAAAATGGATTTCTGCAATGCATTTGTATTAGTGTAATGTCTATTATAACTGTGTAGTAGTACTTAATTTTGAAATCTAAAATTACAGCATTTTTTTAATTTCCTTAAGTTTGGAGTGGGGATACTGAATTTTGACTCACCCCCTTCCCTACCCACCAAAAACGAATACTTTCCCCAATGAGGTGATGTTATGATGCTTGGATTTTAGAATCATAAATATATCTCCCCACCCTTTCACCATTCTGGATAAGTTTGGGTGGGAATAATACACCTGACCCCCCCCAGCCCAACACTTTTCCCAATGTGATTAAGTTTGCAGTTAGAATAGTAAATCGGAACTCCTCAAAGTCCAACACTTCCCCAAATATGGTTAACTTTGGAGTTTGTACAGTTAACTGCATCCCCACCCCAACGTCCAACACTTTCCTCAATATGGTTACATTTGGAGTGAGAATGGTAAATTCAAGCCCCCCTCAAAAGTCCAACACTTTCCCTAATGTGAAGTTCAAAGTTCAAATAGTAAATCGGAAACCCCCAATGTCCAACATTTTCCCCAATGGGGTTAACCTTGAAGTTGGAATATTGAATCTCCTCCCCTCTGAAAGTACAACATTCTCCCCAATGTTGTAGGTTTGAAGTTAGAATAGTAAATCTGAGCCCCTCAAAGTCCAACACTTTCCCCAATATAGTTAAGTTTAGTGTTGCAAAAAGGAAACCTTAACATGCCCCCAAACTCCAACACGTTCCCTAATGTGGTTAACTTTGTTGTTTAGAGTTGGAGTAGTAAGTCTAAACTCCCCAAACTCCAGCGGTTTCCCCAATGTCGTTAAGTTTGGAGTGGGAATAGTAAATTTGATCTTCCCAAAATCTAACACTTTCCACAATGTAATAAAGTTTCGAGATTGAATAGTAATTCTGAACTCTCCCAAGTCCAACACTTTCCCCAATGTTGTTAAGTTGGAAGTGGGAATGGTATTGTCTGAACCCCTAAAGTCCAACACTTTCCCCTGTGTTGTTAAGTTTAGAGTTTGAGTAGTAAATATGAACCCCTCGAAGTCCCAACCTTTTGCCCATGTGGTTAAGTTTGGAGAGGTAATAGTAATTTGGAAGTCCAAACCTTTCCTCAATGAGCTTACACTTTGAGTGGGAAGAGTAAATCTTAGCCTCACAGTTCCAACAATTTGGCCAATGTGGGTATGCTTGGAGTGTGAATAGAAAATTTGAACTCCCTAAAGACTAACAGTTTCTCCAATGTGGTTAGGTTTTAAGTGAATTGTCCACACAGGCAACCCAAATCCAACACTTTCCACAATGTGCTTTAGTTTGGAGTGGGAATAGTAACTTGCCCCCTACACAAAGTTCAATTTTTCCTAAAGTGATGGGAGAAGTAAACTATAATTTTCTCAGATTATAATACTTTTTCAGATATGGCTAAGTATTTATTGGGAATTAGAAATGGGATATCAGTAAACTGTTACTATTAGTCCACATGTTTTATTTTGTATATTGAAAAGCTATGCTCCTTTTTAGTATAAATTGTTTGTTTGGTTCTTAATGTAGTTTTTATAAAGTATTTTTTTCTACCTTTTATTGGTATAGAAATTTTCTAAATATATACCACTTTTGCTGTGCATTATTTATAAATATTTGCACTTTTTAAAATATTTTTTATTTCCCCAAAAATCTTTTTTATCGCCATAATAATTGTAAATACACATATGATACACGTAGTACACCTTAAGTTTGTATTTGTAGTTATACAGCTTATTTAAACATGTACAATAATTTTTAATAAACACATGATACTTTTCATACATTTTTTAAACATCATTAATATATTTAAAAGTAGTGGAAAAATTGGTCAAATATTTGTATCAGTGATTTTAATATATATTTATACATAAAAGATTTTTGTACATTTTTATTTATATACAGAAAGACATTGACATATTAACATGTTACTTATCATTTTATAAATATTAATAAATAGAAGTTATTTTATTAACATTGATTTGAATGAGATTGAAGTTGTCTTTTTTTATTTAATTTTCAGCCATTTCAGCTCTTCATGGAGTTTTTGGTCGTGGTTTCCCATGGCTGGTCTCCAGTTCAGGTAGACTAGGCTTTGTAATTGGATGTTGATTTAGTGTATTCTTTAGTATAGTAAGTGTTAATTTGTTTAAGGTACTGCAGTAGGCTTTATTGTGAAATGTGATGTTTAAATTTATTTTATATTTGTGCTCTAGGTGGTTAACATTGATGTTAATCTTTTTTCACTGTGCTTTGTTTTATATTAGGAGTTTTTTATAGGTTTGATTTTTGGTCATAGGACTTTATTTTTAACCTAGATGAATAATAAAAAAAATTTCAAGGAAAAAGAGGTGGTTATTTTTGTAACCAAAATTATTTTTTATAAGTTTTTCTTGATTTTTCAGTTTTCCTTAATTATTTTTTGTAATTCTTCAGGTTTTGGATGGATTCCCTGGCTTATTGGACTCAAATTGGATGTTCTATTTTTTTCTGATTTATTTATGCAATTGTATTTGTACTTTTGGATCCTCATTTCATTGACATAACGATGCCTACCTCTTGCTTCTAGGCGAAGGTTGGGAGAGCTCTGCTCAGCTTGCAGAACAAGGACCCCAGCATGCACTTGTCTCCAGGTACCAACTGTGTCCTAAAACTCCATACTATACTTACACAGAGGTAACATACATCTGCTCGCCCTCGTCCCCCATTTTGCCAATTTGAGAGTTAAAAACACAATTGCTAATACAAGGTTTGGGGAACAGCATTGAGAAGTTCGCGGTAATTAGTTCCTGGAAGACAGTGTGTTTTGTTATCTTAATTCTAACTCCACATTGCATGCATTGTTCTCATTTAAGGCAACAGTGAAAGAATGCGTAATCACTGCTAAGACCTGGCCTTCAAATACAGGTGTCAGAGCTGAAATGGCAGTTTAAAGCTATATAAGTTATGTGGCACCTGCGCAGCCTCCTCATTACTTCTTTCATTCACATTTGAGGAATACTCACACTTTTATTTATTTTGAAATGCGCTTGTTTTTGGAAAAAAAAATCTTCATACTTTACCAACTTAAAGTTTTCATTCTTATTTTGTCCAGCTCGACTTAACATTGTTTCTGTAATTGTCTCCTGAAGAAAGAAACTCGTGTCAAGTCTTAGGGCCTTATTCCAATGTCAGGCAGAAGGCCATCCGACAGCTCGTTCGTGGCGGTCTGCCCGACATTTGCTACCACGGTCCGACTGCTGCATTACAATGCATGAGGTCAGAGGCAGCAGGCAGAAGGACCGTCCGATGCTTTCCGACAGACTCAAGGACAACCTGCTCACACGCACTGGTGCATGCTCAATGTGAACCATTACTCTGCCGTACTACAAATGGAAGTTAATATGGCAGTGTAACTTGAGCAATAGAAATAGAAACAGCTCATGGTTGCATGCGCATAAGATAGAATACTCATCATCAGCGCATGCTTAAAATTAGAGCAGATTGTGATGGATAAAAAGGCGGAGCAGGATAGACGAACAGTATTTTTAACACACTGAATCTCACCGCTCCAGAATAAACGTCCATCTGATTTGTACAGAAACACTAAATTATTTCGAACCGGTTCATAGTTATGTTTTTGTTCTGGAAATACTTGGTGAATAGCTCCTTGCTGGTGTCGGTTGTTTGATCCATAGTTTCCACATTAAGGCCAGAGTGCGTGGTAGGCACATCTGACATTTTTGTTTATATAGACTGCATTCCAAAGGGAGGCAATTTTCTCACTCGTTCTTGCACAGGCTGAGGGTCTCATTTGAGAACCAGTTAAATTTAATGAATCATTCATATCCAAATTCAGCTATTTCCTGGCCATAAAAGATCCATAAAAACATTACACAACAATGTATGCATTTCATCACAACAAAATACTACTAATTAATGTATACCATTAATTGATTAAAAAACTAAAGATCTGAGTTTAATACATATTCTGCTAGATGCTAATAGATGTAGGAATGCAAAAAGAAGAAGCCAAGAAAGACGTCTTCATTTGCCATTGCCCATCTGCACAGGACGTGACATCACTGGATTTCCCATCATCCATCTGCACAGGAAGTGACATCACTGGTTTCCCACCAAGGCCATCTTTAAAAGATGAAGACAAGCAAGACAACTTCATTTCCCGTTGTGCTTCTGCAACGGAAGTGAGAGCACTGGACTTCCCATCATCCATCTTCACAGGAATTGACATAACTTGTTTCCTGCCCACGGTACCCTGCACTCCTACCACCTCCCAGGACCTATTTAATCATGGCTGCAGCACAGACCCACAGCGGGTGTGCTGAGGAAGCGGCAAAGGTAAGTCAGTCTGTGCCCGTTCAAGCCTGGACCGCGCCCAGCTGCAGGAGCCCTAGTTCTCCCTCTTCCCACCTCTATCCTGGTACGCTGCTCTGTGCTCTTAACGCCCCCATCGCTCGCTGCACTGATGCCACATAGCACCACACAACACGGAGAGAACATTCACACGCACCTCCTGCAAGTTCTCATGCCCTCTCCAACACCCTACACTCACAACTTCAGCACCAACAGCACCCACCATCCGACTCGCTCACACTCAAATAAACCAGCCACTCACTCACGCACACAAAGATCAAAAACAACAAGTCACACTCGCATGCAGCTCGTCAAGTTCCACTCGCTCACCAAACATGCCAAGGAGATATGAGACCTACCTGCTTTTTCTCATGGAAACATGGGCAAACCCAACCTCGGCACCAGCCATCACTACAGCCATTCCAGTCGGTGACAAGATTGCCAGAAAAGACTGTCAGAGCAAGCCAAGAGTTGGAGTCACCATCGTATCAAAAGATACTGTTAGGTACACCATCTACATGGACACCCCCCACCAGCTATATGGAACATCTTACATCTCAGCTTCTCCCTGGGTGGAAAACTCATGTACAGACCACTAGGACCCCACACCAATTTTGCCAGCGACATCACAGACTTTGTCGCACCCCCTATCAGCAATGCCAGCACCTTCATCTTCCTCTGAGACTTTAACTTTCACCTAAAAGACTGAACTGACCCGAAATTTAAAGTCCTGCTAGAAACACTTCAGAAGCCTTGGCCTCACCCAGCACATTACCAAACCCACCCCCACTGCCAGACACGTATTGGACCTGGTTTTCTCCTCAATCAGCAACATCACAGTTGACAAGCCAGAAACTATGACCTGGACATACTACACCCTCGTCAGTTTTAGCATACCCATCCCACACCACCACAGACTTTCCACCACCACCACAGCTAGAAAAGCATCTCAGAAGAGCACCGATGTGAGCACACCAGCATCTTGCAGAAAGCCATCAAGAACCTCAACAGCTGGATTGCTGCATGCACCGACATCCTGACTTCCCTCAAACGCAACCCAACGGCAAGAGCCCAACCACAGGTCAGCTGGTACACAGAGGCACTCAGGCTGACGAAACCCACTGCAAGCAACTGCAGTGCAAATGAAAAGCAAGTCAAGACTCTGCAGATAAAGATATCTTCAAAGTACCCTAAGATGTTACCACCAGCAGATATGGAACACCAAGAGCACAGCTCATGCAGATCGCATCAACGCCAACATTAAGAGCAGCAAGGAAATCTTCGCCATCATCAAAGATTCCGCAATGCCTCCTGCCACCTCCAGCGACATCAGCTGTGCAACAAACTCTCGGAATTCTTCTGTAACAAAATCACCTCCATATACAGCAACTTCGATCCTCAACCGGACCCCGTCACCTTTGCAACTCAACTTCCCATGACGGCCGATGAATGAACCCTGACCTCGTGGCCTGTTAGTCACCACCGTCGAAATTGCTGAAGACCATCTACTCCGGGGCTCCATTCTGGCCCTTGCCCCCACCATGCTTTCACCAAAGAACTCTTACCGATCAGCGAAGCACTAACACCCATCATCAACGCCTCCATCAACTCAAATTCCCAGACACCTGGAAACATGTGACCCTTATGCTCCTGCTTAAGAAGTCATCCACTGATCCAATCACGCTTTCCACCTACAGACCTATCTCCTTCTTACCGTACCCAGAAAAGGTCTTAGATGAACTAATCAGCCAATGCCTCACCAACCGCCTAAGCAACCACAAGCTCCTTGACGCCAGGCAGCCCAGATTCAGGCCCAAATACTGTACAGAAGCAGCACTCATTCCCACCACAGACAAGAGGCGGCTGCTCCCAGGAGCTGTAGTGGGGCGGGCATTGGGGCAGAGGGGGTTTAAAAAAATAGATTGCTTAACTGCCAGCCCCCCGGATGGCCGGCTGCCGCCTCTCCACCCAGGCTGTAATACAGCCTGGGTGGAGAACATGCAAAGTGCTCATGACTGTTTGGCCGGCCCAAGACGGCCAGCCAAACAGTCATGAACACCTGGGGCCAGATGTACGACCATGTCATTTAGCAATTTGCGAGTCGCTAAATGCCATGTACAACAGTGTCTGAGACACTGTTAGCGATTCCTAATGGGGTCGCAAATTGCATGCCTCATGCATATTAATGAGGCACTCGCAATTTGCGACCCCATTAGGAATGGCTGGCCCTCCCAGGTATGGTGGCCTGCTGGGCTCAGCAGACATCCATGTCTGGGACTGCTTTTAAATAAAGCAGTTTTTTTAAAAATGCAGCCCGTTTTCCTTAAAGGAAAACGGGATGCATTTAAAAAAAGAAAAATGAAACGTTTTCGTTTAATTTTTTAAGGGCAGGTAGTGGGCCCTGGGACCACTGCCTGCCCCTAAAAAATATTTTCCTCTGCAGTCGCAAAGGGAAAGGGGTCCCCTGGGACCCCTTCCCATTTGCGAGTGCTTTACCACCCTCTTGAAGAGGGCGGTAAATTGCGAGTGTTTTGCGACCGCAATTGCAAAACATTCTTACATAGGCCTCTGACTCGCTATTAGGAAGGGACGCCCTTGGGACGCCCCTTCCTAACAACGACTCGCAATTCCTATTTAGCGAGTCGCAAAAAAATTGCAGGGATTGTACATGGCCCTATTAGATTTTGCAAGGGCAAAAGGGTTGCAAACCTGTTTGCACATGCAAAATAGGGTCGTACATCTGGCTCTTATAGAGTACCACCACTTCTCCCCCCCTGCACTGCACAGCCCAGCCCCGCAAAACTGCCTCAGCATGGAAAAATAAAATTATAATAACCTCGTGCTATTATCATTTAATTTTTCCTTATTTACAGTGCTGAAAGGCAGGGGGGCGAAACTCCTCTGCCTTAGCGGAGGAGCCTCCCCAGCCACAGACGACAACTGCATGATCCTTTTTTTGACATCTTGTTATTGCCATTTATCATTATAAACAGTACAACACAACAACAATGTCTGTATCAGAAGGGAGTGTAAACAGGGTGGTGAATTGGGGGAGGGAGGGGAAGAAAGACCAGCGGGGGATAGGACCAGGGGTGATGCCACAATAAGCAATCCAAAATAAAGCATTTTACATTGTCAATTACTTACGTTTTTAAAGCTATACCTAGAAGTAGGCACATTAAGATACTGGTGATTGTATACCATGCAGCACAATATGAGTTTACTGGGTGGCAAAGCGTGAAAGAGGTACCAGGGGACATACCCACATGACACAGGCCATGGGGGGTGTACAGTTCCTCACACGGACCGGGCGGTCATTTGATTGAAGCAGGTGTGGGAGGATTTGAGTCTTGTTGTCAAAATTAGGTGGTGAATAGCTCCCAGATGTCTTTGGGGTGGGATCGAAGAGGCATAAGGTTCTAATAAGTGGCCAATTGCTCTTAGCAGTATGTGATATCATGTAACCATGCTTTGATAGTAGGAGTAGGTTTTCTGCCGCAGTGGATTGCTACCCTACTTTTGGCCAGCAGGAGTAACATGGCAATGAGTCATCTATGCGTATCAGTAACATCTTTAACATAGTCTAACAATCCTCTCAGTGGAGAATGGGGGATCACACCATGATCGGTGATCAATTGAATATGTGTTATCACTTCTCCCCAAAAAGAAGCCACATCTGGGCACTGCCATGCAAGGTGAAGGAAAGAAGCCTGTGCTGCGCTGCAACGTAAGCATCGTGGATCAGAGACTAGACCCATTCTGCATAACTTTTGGGAAGTTCGATAAACGCGGTGCAAGAGTTTGAAATGAATTAATTGCAATCGGTAGTTCGGGGAAAGAAATGTTAGTTGTCCACAGCAATAGGACCATTGTGCTTCAGTGATGGCAGGGTCATTGTCAGATTCCCACAGCACACTAGCCCCAGGAATAGTGATCAGAGAAGAGTTTTTCACGTTGTTGTAAAGGCACGTTATTAGTTTGTGAGGGGAAGGGGACTAGCACTGTGTTCCAGCACTAAGTTTAAGTTTAAGTTTATTTATTTTTGCATAGTTAATTAAAACCATTGCAATAGTAACACTACAAAATTCTTAAAAAATCGTTATTAAAACCAATTAAAATTCAAAGATGGAAAATTCATTGCAGGCTAAAATCGCATTTAGGTTGTGCTAGATTTAAGGAAAGTCAATAGGTCGCTGGATGCTGTCATGTGCTTATCTCACATTGTCTTTATTCCAGCCCTGCTTGCCCATTTGTCCGATCACATTGTCTCTGTTTATTGCAGGATTTGTCTCTCTGCTGCTAATAAGCATCTTTGATGAGGTTCCGCTAAGACCTTTTTTCCGTCTGCTAGTCAGCTTTGCGGCGATGGATTTTGTGAAGCATTTTTTGGTATTTTTGGCATTTTTTGTTCAGCCATCGACAGGAATTTTGCCAATCTGCAGTTTAATTGAATATTTTCTGGGTTGAAGCAGGCCAGCACTGCTTGCCTTCTGGTGCGGATACCTTTCTGTTTAAGAGGTTCTTTTAGGAGCTGTTGCCGCGCTTCGTCCAGTTCTTCGCATAGGCAAATTAAGTGAAGAAAATCGCTATTCTTGGTGTTGCACAGCCTGCAAGTATTTTGTCCTTTTGTCCTCAGCCATGGTGGTAGATGCTGGGTACATGGAAGGATCCCCATTCTGTACCTTAGGAAGTTCATTTTTATGGCCCTGGGATAGCCCTGATTAAAGTATGGTTGTGGGGCGAGTGATTTGTAAGAGTTAAGGGTCATCCAGGCGTGAGATCTTTTCGCGAAGCTTGCCTTGTCCTCCACTACGGAGATTAGTTTTATGTTTTTCCAGACTAATTTTTTTAAGTTGAGGTAGCCGAGTTGTGCATCCCAAAGTCCAGAGAGTTTGGTAGAATCCAAGGCTAACTGAAGAAAGTTTCTTGCCTGGGAAAACTCCCTGTGTTGTATATCGTGCCACAGCAAATATTTAAGCGTGTTTGTAGTGGCACTTCTTATCTTATGCCAACAGATGATGTATGCACCATACCTGGCTAAAACTTGTTGTTGAAGGCCAAACTCCAGCCTTATTTGAGCGGGTGATGTATAGAGCGGAAGGCAGAACATAGTTCTGTAAGCTTTGACCAGCGTACTGTCCAACTCCTTAGCGTCTCTTCCCCGCATCGCCTCGCTACCATAAGTGATCGAGGGGAGAAGTTTGGCCTGAACTACCTTCAGTAGCGGGGTCAAAGTCGGTCCCATCAATTGGTTTGCCAAATTTTTTATCGTCAGGGCAGTCAACAAACCTTTCCTTCTTATTTCCTCTTTTTGGCGCCAGAACGACCCTTCCTTATCGAATATAACTCCTAAGTACTTATACTCAGAAGCAGAGTCAATTTTAGTGCCGCCAAGGAACCAGCTCTTCTGTGTATTCTTTTTGTTATTTATTGACATTGTCCTTGTCTTACTCAGGTTTATTTTTAAGTTGTTTTCTGTTGCGTATTTCTGCATTTCCGTCAGTAAGTGTTGAAGACCGACGTGAGTATGGCTGAGCAGAACTACGTCATCTGCATACATGAGATTGGTCAAAGTTCTCCCTCCCACCCTTGGAGAGTGGGAGTTACAGGCGTCAAGCACCTTTGGTAGGTCAGCCATGAATAAGTTGAACAGGGTTGGTGCAAGCACACAACCCTGTTTCAGTCCTTTTGTTGTGGTACTTTTGAGGAGAGATGGGTGCCACCGCCTAGTTTCACCTGCACCCAAGTGTCCGTGTGTAGAAGCATCAGCATGTTTAAGGTGGACTGTGGAATGCCCCATCGCGCCAATTTCCCCCACAGTCTGCCTCTCTCGATGTTGTCAAAGGCAGCACTGAAGTCAATGTAACACAGGTGCAAAGGGAACTTGGAAGCTTTTGCTGCATCAATTATTATTGAGATCGCAAGGATATTTGTAGATGTGCTAGT
Organism: Calotriton arnoldi; assembly: GCA_963921515.1. Lineage (NCBI taxonomy): Eukaryota > Metazoa > Chordata > Amphibia > Caudata > Salamandridae > Calotriton > Calotriton arnoldi. The sequence goes on from CAWUFW010021643.1 coordinate 43,364, forward strand.
CATTTTGCGGAAACCGGTCTGATTCAGCGGTATTATCTGGTTCGTCTCAGCCCAGAGTGTGAGCTCCTCTAATATGGTGCCTGCAAAATATTTTGCTTCATTATCAATCAAAGCTACTAGGCGGTAGTTGTTGGGCTCGGCCTTGTCCCCTTTTTTATGAATTGGGACTATTGTGGAGCCCCTCCAGGATTCTGGTATTCTATTTAGCTGCCTAATTTCCAGAAAGAGGGGTTGTAGGATATCCGCCCAATCTTCTCTCTTCGCTTTGAACAGGGCAGGTGGCATGCCATTTGGTCCCGGTGCTCCTTCTTTCCTCCTTTTGGCGATCTGCTTTTGAATTAAGAGTGACAACGGGCAGCTCACTTCGCCTGATGGTTTGATTCCTGTGGCTCGATCCTCCTGTTCCCTTATCTCAGATATGCTTGGTTTAGCTTGTCCCTCTGGAATCCAGCTGCTAACCATTTGAGCTCCTGCGTTTTCTGTGTGATTGTTAAAGTGACTGGTAAGATATTTAGGCACTAGGAGGGTCAGGGGTGGGTTGGAAAGGTGTTGTGCAGTGTGCGGCATGTGGCTTTCAGTTGATAGTATAATACAGTGTTCAAAGGCTTGGGGGGTGGAGTTGTGTTAGGCTAAAAGGTGCCAGGAACCGTCTGTCAGGGTAGAGGCAAGAAAATATTTGAAGCTTGTATTTATGCGCACGTAAAGCAGCCCCCTTATTCAGAAGCGGTGGCAATTGGGGATTGTTGATCAATAGCATAGAAGGAGCATAGAGAAGTGACAGTTTTGCTTTTTACGGAGACCTTCCAATGCCCAGCGGAAACACTCAACAGTGTTGATTTCTTCCCTGGAAGCTTTGTAGGGGCTATATAGGGCCATCGACAGCGGACAAGAGGCCGCACAATCTCCCTCAATAGCCACGTGGTTGGAAAGGAGGAGGGTACAACCAGCGTTGTAAATATTATGCTTGGGCGCAATGAGCATATAGTGACATGTCTGGTGTTCCCAGGCCGCCCTCTGCAAGCGGTAGGGTGTGTAGTTCCAAGGATTCCCTAGGTTGTTTACCCACCCATAATAGTGTAATCATATGGGATTTTAGGCTTGAGAAGAATTGTGTCGTGAGCGGGAGAGGAATTTTAGTGAAGAGATATAAAAACGTGGGGAGAATGATCATCTATTTTATTGCAATACGACCTGTCAAGGACAAGGGCAGTTTAGACCACATAGGTATTCTGTATTCCAACCAGCCATGGTGCGGCCGTAATTTGATCTCCATAACTTGTCTGTGTTGGGGCTGAGCCAAATACCCAAGTAGCAAACTGGGTCAGTGGCCCATTGTAAAGGGTATTCAGTCAGAAATTGTACTGTACTATCAGTAAGTGGAAAAAGTATAGATTTGGCCAAGTTGATTTGTATGCCTGAGTAGCCTCCAAAGCAGATCACCTCCCGCATCAGGGGAGCCAGGTTCTCCCCAGGGTCACAAGCATAGTGGATGACATCATCTGCATACATGGAGACCACTAGAGCCCTGGAGGTAAATCCAGTTCCCTTGTTTGTGTGATGTTGTCTAAGTCACGCCGCCAACGGCTCTATGGCGATGGCAAAAAGGAACAGCGACAGTGCGCAACCTTGTCTTGTGCCATGGGCGATTGAAATAGGGTCGATAGCTGTCCATTTTAGCATACATGCACCGTAGGGAGAGCATAAAGGAGTAGACCTTGTTTAATATAGCCAGGCCCGAGCTGGGAGAGAAGTGGAAAGAGATGTCTATTCTAGCGAGTCAACCGTTTTTGTTGAGTCAAGTAGGGCAGCCACTGCAGAGACCTGAGGATCAAGGTGGTGCATTACTGCGAAGATCATGCAGAGGTTGTGGGAAGTCGAGCAGCCAGGGATAAAGCCAGATTGATCCAGTCGAACTGTCATTGGTAGAAGAGGCTGGAGCCTATTGGCAAGGAGTTTGGCATACATTTTATTATCTACATTTATTAAGGATAGGGGTCGATAAGAATCACGGAGGTTAGCAGGCTTTCTGGGTTTTAGCAGTGTAATGATAACCATCTCTCTCAGGGAAGGCAGCAGTGTTCCTGTCTTCAAGGAATCCTCAAACAAGGCTAATAAATGAGGAGCAAGTATTGAAGCATATTCTTTATAAAAGGTAGTAGTGAGCCCATCGAGGCCAGACACTTTATCTCCAGGGAGGCTCCTAATGACTTGTTCAATTTAATTTCTTCAATTGTAATGGGAGAATCTAGATAGGCTTGATGTGCATGATCAAGCCAAAGCAGCTGAATGATGTCAAAGTAATCAGACAATGAGGTCAGGCCCAGAGTAGGTGTCACAGAATATGATCGGGCATAGAAAGAGGTAATGAAATCAAGCAGTTCAGCCGCGGAGATCACAGATTTGGCTGCAGCATTTAGGAGTTCGGTGACATAGGTGGTGGTGCGAAGGGTGTGCAGAATATTTGCAAGTGTCTTGCTTGGGTGGTCACCCTTGCCATATCTTCTGGCCTGAGCGTGGCGGTGTAGAAAGCAAGTTTCACAAATAGCTTACTCTTGGAATTCTGAGAGTTTATCACGGATGTGTGCTAAAATATCAGTGTCGCTAGATTGAAAATATTGTTGTTCCAGATCTCGGATATCTCCTTCAAGTCTGGTCAGGGTGCACCTAATAGCCTTGAGGACCCCAAATTGTTTAGCAATGCAGGCACCCAGTATTACCACCTTAAATGCCTCCCAAAGTGTGGATGGGGATAGTGTGTGCCCAATACTGATTTTGCACTCTGCACCCGGCCGCCCCTGTGCCGCTGGTGGTATATGTTTGGTGCTGCTTTGTGCCCCCCCCCTGTGCCTGTGCTAACCCCCAAAGCTTGGCCCCTGCAACCAATCCACTTACCTACAAGCAGTGTCGCTTCAAGCACCCCCAGTCTCCATTGAAACGCATTGGGACGAACTCCAAATTTGACCTCTGCACCCGGCTGACCCTGTGCCGCTGGTGATGCAGTTTTGGTCCTCACCTAACCCTTGCTCCTTGCTGACCTTTGGGCCCGAAGACTAGATTTGTAAGTGTGGTACTTACCTGTTAAACCACATTATTGTTTTCCCCATAGGATAACATTGAACTGCTTCAAAAATGTTCCAAGTGTCGAATTTTGAAAGTGAAAAGTATTTTTATTTAAAGTTGAACTTACCTTATTGCGAAGATCTTAGTCTTAAAATAAAATACAAACAAAGTATATTTTTCTAAAATTGGTGTGGCTCTCCTTTTTGAGTCGTGTGTCCATTATTGGTCAATGTTGTGCAATAAAAGTCTTACACTCTTCTGTGTTAGGCCTAAGACTGCTCACCCACACTACCACTAATAGAGCACTTTGGGTTTTACATTGAGCCCTGTACACTTTTGGGGAGCCCCTGGACTCTGCACTGTATAACCGCCTAGTGGCAATACCATATACAAAGCCAGTTTCCTACAGGAGGGGTCAAGTAACTCCGGTGTCCCGCGCATTCACTGGCTCAGCTGGCTGGGTCTCCTGCCTCCGCTGTCTCTCTGGTTGCAACAGTTGAGGCCCCCAACGCCCAAGGGGGAGTAAGTCACAGGCACACCAGAGGAGGGCCGCAGGCCGTCCACCCCGTGTGGTGCCTGCAGGCAGGCGCCAAGCGTGGATCAGGCGGGGCGTGCATGCAGCTCCGAGGGTCCAGGCAGCCACAATCTGCCAGTGGCCATGATCAAACCACACAGGCACAGCACACAGCAGCGCTGGCCGGGTCAGCCTCCAGCAGAGGGTCCCGGCCGGCCACAGTGACTGGCCAGGCCGCTACAGGCCGCAGGCAGATCAAGTCCTCCGGTCTCTGCAGCGCGCTCCAAGAGCCAACAAACAGCCCAAGCCTGCAGTAGGTGGGATGGGAATGTGTAGTAGTACTGTGCTGTTAGTGGTTGGCAGCTGAGGCCACCTTAATTGCCAGATAATAATCGGATTTGGAGTCCGGCTGGCAGAGCCCTCTAAGGAGTGGCCATCTTGCTGCTCGGCGAGACCACACCCCACAACTTCATGATCCTTGCGGAAGAGACACTGCAGCCCTCATTCTCCTGGACGTCTCTGCAGCATTTGATATGGTTTCACATCCCATCCTCATCAGTCGACTGCACGAGATTGGCATCTAAGAGCCGCCTCTCTGCTGAATCTGCTCCTTCTTAAGGAATAGAGTAGGGCTGGGCGATAAATTCCGCTCCGCCGGCGGAGTTCGTGGAGTTTTGGTCATTCCACGTTATGATTGTAACGCAGAGTTTCAGCCAAACTCCGCCAACTGCTGTGTGGCAGAGTTTTTTAATGCACATGACTCACCAACTGTAAGTTGGCGAGCGCATGCTAGAATTAGCATCCTTAGTGCCATTATTGGGCACAAGGAGGCCACCCAACGAGATTTTCTCAATGCTGGTGGTTGCGACTGTTCGCAGTGCGAAAGAAAATCTAGCCGAGTGGCAGCAAAGAAGCAGCACCCTCTGGTGCATCATGTGGTGCCGTTTGCGCTGATTTTGCGGCACAGAACAAGCTCCCGGCACTAAGAATCAGCTTAAGCACCGCAACATGCAGATTTCTGCCCGCTCGCAGAACTCCGTGGAATCTCGTGGAGTTTTCATGTGAGTTTCACCCACCCCTAGAATAGAGCACAAGCTGTCAGCCTGGCACTCTACTCCTCGGAAGCCCGCAAACTCATCTTTGGAGTGCCTCAAGGTTTATCGCTGAGCCCCACTCTCTTCAACACAGATCTCTCTGGCCAACGTCATCCGTGCACATAATATCAACATCCTCTCCTGCGACACACAACTTATGCTTTCCCTCTTGGAAGAGACCACAACAAAAGAAACAAGTTCAGAACCCATGCCAGGAACCTCGGAATGATCACTGACAGCAAACTGGGCATTCCCGCAGAAGTCACACTAGAAAAACTGTCACTAACGCCCTAGTCAAAAGCAAGCAGGAGTATGGAAACACCCTCTATGCCAGGCTCACCAAGCAACTCACTAGAGGACTACAAGCCATCAAGAACTTGGTAGCCAGACTCATTCTCCAACTCCCACATAGAAGTCACATCATACCACACCTCAGGGAACTCTACTGGCCCCCGATACACAAACTGATCAATTCAGACTCCTCACACACACACATTAAAAGCACTACACAACTGAGGCCCCACCTAGCTGAACAGTTGCATCTCCATTAACCAACTACCCAAACAGCTCCGCTCAGCAGGACTCCTTCTTTCCCAGATCCCATTCATACATAGAACCAGATCTGAAGGAGGGGCATTATTTAACATCACTCCTAAAGCATGGAACGGCCACCAACTCCACATTAGAGCCTTCTTCTCTCTTCTTGAATTTTACAAGAAGCTGAAGGTATGGCTTTTCAATTAACCACCCTCCCATAGGCAGGTCAAGGCACGCACACCTGCTCAGCTCTTAGATACCATCATGGGTGATAGTGCGCTTTTTACAAATACATATAATATAACATCGATTAATGTAAACATTTCCTGATTTTGAGTGTATTTCAAGTACATTTTGTCATTGCCAAATAGCATCAGAGTCACGTTCCTGCAATAAATGAAATGCAGGTCTATACTTTCTCTATCTTAAGGAATGCAGGATTGGCAATAGAAAATGTTTTGTGGGTACCACATAAAATTTACAGAACAATATAAAGTGCAATGTGCTTTGCGGGGCCTGCGAGTCACAAGGGCCGTGCGACAGCTCCAAAGAGCAGAAGCCATATTGGGGGAAATGACACTAGGAAATGCACCCCATTGAATCTAAAACACATCAGAAAAAATCTATGGTAGGGGCTACTTACAAAGAAAAGATAGGGTTCCATCAAAACTGGAAGCATATTAAAATATGAGAGCTTAATGTGGGGTTATTCAATTCTTGCAGGGACCTGGCATTATCATAGTATTTCACAAACAACTGCTTTACATTTGCTTTGGTGGACCTTTTAATGGAGTCTGGCCTACTAAAACATTCTGGGATGTCCAACTCGGACAAAGTTTTTGATATACAACAGCCATGAAATGGTAGCCCTCTTGTCTAAAAGTAGACAATCTTGCAGTATATGTGTTGCCAAACTTGGCTCAGGCATAATGCATATTGAGACCCATAATAAGAATAATAATAGCGGACATTGCTTAATCTTTTCCTCCATATAAGTTAATCCCCTTTCGTCATGGCAAATGTTAAGACGAGAGCTCTGCATACTGCCAGGAGTCTACACATAAACGTGTTTTCAACCTTTTGTTAACTGCTGAAATTGGAATAGCTCCACATGCCTGTGCCATAAGCCTCCACATAGAGACATTTTCTCTTCTAGATTGTGAGCATTTCCTTAATAGGTTTCTGACCTAATTTGGCTGAAAACTTACTCTATTGCTATGAAAAATGTTTGTTGTCTAACTTTATGTAGATGCCCCCAAATATAAGCTCTATCTATGGGTATCCCAACGTAAGTGAAAGTTTACACACACCCCACTCGAGTTCCGGGAATGTTGTGACTGCGTCTTTTTGTAGACTTTGGCTGACAGATCATAGCAAATGATTTGGATAGGTTTAGCTCTAAATCAAGCTCCTTTATCAAAACCGCAAACTAGTCCTATAAACTCTGTAGACCATTAGCAGTTCTGGCCCACATAGAGCAGCAGTGGTATAAGGCTCTCTCCCAACTGGGGCATAACCTTTCCCTTCGAAGGCAAAGAAATCTCCCACCCATTTCTATGCAATGTAAAATAAAATAAGACCAAGACACAACCTTGGCAGACCCCTCTATTGACGTTAACTCAGTCTGTGCATTCCACATTGGGCCCAAAATGTACCTTAGGTTGATACTTCAAGATGCATTTCCCTCAGTAGGCAGACTAAATGTTCCTCCTCACCCATACCCATCATATGGAACAGAGCTTGGAGTGGATGACACTGTCAAAACACAGTTCGGGTCTATAAATATTAGGTGCATTGGACCTTTCCTAGCCCCATTGTATTTTATCGTTAGCAGATATAGCTTCAAAGATTATTCCATCGTCCCAACACCATGTGGGAAGCCATATTGCAGCTCTGACCAGACAGAGTTTTACTCTGCCCAGGACTCCAACCTTACCAACAGTACTCACCTCACAGTTTTAACAGTTGAATCTAGAAGTGATGTCGGTCGATAACACTTCGGGTCGCTCCTAATCCCTTTTTTAAATATCGGCACTATTGCTGACCTTGACCATGGTCATGGTAGAGTACTTTTAGTAAAAGTTCTTATTAAATTTGGTATCATGGGGGCCCACAACGTGATGTTATTTTTGTAAGTATCCATTGGGAAACAGTCCAGTACCGGGGCTTTAATGCGGGTACTGTTCTTAATGGCACTAGCAACTTCCGCTACCTCAAAGGGGGTCAGCAGGTGAAAGGTATTTGACTCCAGACGTACCCTCTTTCGAGTCTCCACAGAAGAGGATAAATAGCTGCTACAGTACACCTTGGTATAGTGCTTCCTTCAAATATCAGCTGCTAATTGAGTCTTAATCTTTACTTCGGTACCCTTACAAAAATTCATCATATTAACAGCCCTCCAAAAGGCCTCATTATCATGCATCTTACTGGCCAGCATCAAATATTCCCAGGCTTCTTCCCATATCTTATTTTTCCTTCTGATTATTGCCTCTATGTACTGTTTGCTGTGAATCTGCACTATGGTTAGAGGTCGAGGTAACCTCTTGAGGGCAATCATAAGGTTCTGATGAGCATGAGAACAAGCTGCATCCAACCATTTGTGCTGCTTTACCTTTAGAACAGACGCTGGTATGGTTAACAAAGACTTGGATTGAAACAAACTCAGAATTTCCATTGAGTAGCATACTCATTGTAGGAAATTGGGTTTTCTGGTTAAGGGGGTGAGAACCCTTCTCAAGCAGAAACCACGATCACTCTCAGGGTGAACCACAAAAGTGATAAATTATCCTGTGCCTTTCCCTCTGGGCTTGGCAAAAAAGCAGTGCCACTTAACTTAGAGGCAATGTGTTAAGCATTTATGCAGCACTTCGAACATTAATTAAATGAAAACACAACAGAAAAAAATAATCCCACACCAATTTAGAAAAATAGAGATAACTTAAAAAAAATATATATATTTGACACCGAAATGACAAAACTTCAGCAGTAGATCCAAAGTTAGGAATTTTTAGAGTTTTTAGTGAAAACTAGCGCCTAAAGGATCAAAGCAACAAACGCAGTCATCTAGTCTAGCTAGATCAGGACAAAGATGAAAGTTATGGCCAACCACGATGTGCCGCGGTTCAGATACACGAGGTAGATTGGGCCTGGTCTCCGTTTACCTTCGGTCTTTTGGAAGAAAAATGTATGAGAAGGTAAAGTTCAGCGGGGCAAGGATGCCGGTGGTGTCTGAGGAGGAAGAGGAGGAAGAGGCATTGTCAGGGAGCCGCTGGGCGAAGTTGCTGTGAAGATTCCTACGTTCACACTTATCCTCTTTTTTGGAAGTCGAAAATCTCCAGCTGCAAGCTGTAGCTGACGAGGGCTCCAAGAGACTGGACACCCTGTCCGAAAAGGAGCCGATGAACAGGATTTGCTGCTGCAGAGAAGAACGGAGCAGGAGCTACCGCAAAATCAGGCGGATCAGCGAGCAGGAAGGTCCCCATCTCCTGTTGGTTCTCAGAGCACTTTTTGATAGAATTATTTTTGTAAAAACTAGTGCCTAAAAGATCAAAGCACAACCCCAGGCATCTAGTTGTGCAAGATCAGGATAAAGTTGAAAGTTAGGGTGACCGCGATGAGGTGCAGTTCGGATACACAAGGTGGATTGGGCTCGGTCTCCACTTACTTTCAGACTTAGAAGAATTTTGGAAGAAAAATGTCTGTTCAGAGGTCAAGGCAGCTAGTGGTGTCTGAGGAGGAGGCATTGTCATCGAGGAGCCACTGGACGGAATTGAGGTAAAAAGTTCTATGTTTGGACTTCGTCTCCTTTTTGGAAGTCGAATATCTCCAGCAGGATGAAAATGCAGGCAGTAGCCGATGAGGGCTCCATACAGCTGGATACCCTTCCAAAGAGGAGCCGCTGAACAGGATTTGCTGCTGCGGAGAAGAACGTAGCAGGAACTACTGCGAAATCAGGCCGACCAGCAATGCACCTTGGGCAGATTGGCAAGCCGGTAGGTTCCTGTCTCTTGCCAGTTCTCAGAGCACCTTTTGATGGAAAATGTTCCCAAGTTTTATTTTGTGCCTATTTGGACACCTTTAGCACCACTTCCAAGGACCCAGGACTGGGTGGCCACCATGTGGAGGCAGGACTCACTTCAGGCAGGGTCCAGGTCCGGGTTCAAGGTTTTTGGAGCTTTTTTTGTCCCTGTACTTCAGAACAGGAGGACAACCAACTAACCCTTGGAGTCTCTGTGGTAGTGCTGAGATCAAGCAGCAAGGCAGGCTTCAAACAGCAGAGAAGTCCTTAAAGGGGCACAAGGCAGACTTCAATCAGCAGGGCAGTCCTCTGGTAGCAGCAGGGCACTCCTCTGAAGTACAACGCAGGCCTCAAGCAGCAAGGCAGTTCTCTGAAGTACAAGGCAGTCCTCCTGGGGGTCCTCTGCAGGTTCAGGAGTAAACTGAGGAGTAGGTCTGAGGGTCCTAACTTTATACCTGGTGCCAGCTTTGAAGTGGGAGAAACGTCTAGAGTTTCCTCCCACAGTTGGTTCTGGAATTTCCTTCCTCCCTGCCCAGGCTCCAAGGGCTACTGGGTGACAAAAGACTGGTGTGAAATTCTTTGTGAGTGTGCTGAGGCAGTTCTTTTGAGAGGACTGCTCTGCCCCTCTTATCCTGGCTTTATGACCCATCCTGCCAGCAACTAGTCCCCCTTTGTCTCACTGTCTGGGAGGAATAAACAAAGGTTACCACCCAACTAATCACAGTCATGTGACCTTGGACAAAGACTGCATGAACTAAACGGTTAGGACAAGAAAATGACAACTTTGTAAAAGTGGCATTTTCAGATTTGTGACTGAAAATCAGACTTTACCTTTACAGAGGATTTTGAATTACAGTTCTTTTGAGACTAAACATGACATTTCTACCTCTCCCAATCAAAAGTTCTCTCTAATTATATGTAATAAGGTAAGGCCTATCGGAGAGGTAGGCCTCACAACAGTGAAAAAATAATTTTGTAGTTTTTAACTACCAGGACATGTGAAACTTAAAAGCACATGTCCAACTTTTTAAATACAGGGCACCCTGCCCTATGGGCTGTTTAGGGCCAACCCTAGGGGTGACTTATATGGGTGTCTGACGGTACCACGCATGCAAATACCACACATGCCTTTACCACACTGTCTATACTACACATGCGTCATTACCACGCATGCTTTTACAACAAATATTTTGACAATGCCTATGCCTTTAGCATGCATGCCTTTACCATAAAAATATTGTTGTAAAGGTATGGTTGTTCGACATGTGCATGGTCAAAATTAAAATTGGTAAGTAAAATTCCCATATTGTTAACTTCTTCTCTCTCTTTCGATGGTATGGGCTGTGGCACAATGGTACTGAGTGAGTTTCTCATATATAAATAAAATCCTACATTCGATCCTGGTATCTGCTATGAACATTATTTTCTTCTTATACAATTTTAAGTGCCCTTTCTTGAATGTTTTAGTCTTTAGCCATTTTTTAAAATAAAGTATAATAGTTATTTAAGCATGCTGTTTGCATTTTTCCTTTCCAACCCGAGCATCGCGGGTTTTCCTGCCTCATCATTTGCCTGTGATCAGTCTTTAGCTTCGTCATTGCACCATCTAGCGGCTGTTTTTTCAATAGCCGCTGGGTGATAATTTTACACATTTTTAAAACACGTTAAAGATACATTTCTTCTAAGTCTAAAAACCCATACCTACCCTTACCCCTAAAAAACCCATAAATATATTTAAAACCAACTCTAAACACTAAAGCATAGCGACAACCCTAAACACTAACATAGAGCGAGCAGCTATCGAAAACCAACCCTAAACACTAAAGCATAGCACCAGCCCTAAACACGAAATCATAGGCAAGCATGCCTTTCCCACGTATCTGCCTTTATTTTTCATTCCTTTACCACAAAAATTCATGGTAAAGGCATGCATGCTAAAGGCATATGCATGGTAATGCATCGCGGCCACACGTGGTTATGACCACAATGTAATGGCTGTTTCTCAACTTATATGTATTAAAATGGGAGGTTTAGGCATGGTCTTAGAAATTGGGTTCTTGGTTGAATTGGGTGTGAGCTCTCTTCAAGCAAGTACCACAATCCTAGTCAGGGTGAACCACACATGTTGTAAAATAAACCTTGTGCTCAACACCTCTGGTAACGTGGACACAAGCAGTCAGGTTTAACCTGGGAGCAATGTGTAAAGTATTTAAGCAACACACAAACATTAATAAAGTGAAAACCCCACACAAAAACGTTTCCAAACAGATTTAGAAAAATAGAGTATATTTAAAAAAATAAAACGATACCAAAAAGACACAAATCCATTCAGTAGAACTTGAAATATGCAATTTTAAAGTATTAAAGAAAAATAGCGCCTAGAAACGGAAATCACCGGTAAGTTCAAGCCTGGCACACGGGAGTAGCGCTGGCATCAGGGACCAACATAGGCCTGGTGAAAGAGTTACCTTCGGGCTGGGAGCCAAAAATGCAAGGGTTCACAGAGCTGGGAGTGCCGCCAGGCAATGGCCGATGATCAGAGTCGCTTGTTCGTCAGAGTTGAGAGAAGCTGCAGCCACAGAGTCGGAACTGAAGCGGGCATCGGACCAGGGTCGCTGTCGCTGGTGTCAGACAGGAGCCACTGGGATTGGAACCGCTGGAGCCATGGATTAGGGTCCACTTCGGGACCGGAGTCAATCAATCAATCAATCAATCAATCAATCAGGGAATTGTTAGCGCGCTACTCACCCGTGAGGGTCTCAAGGCGCTGGGAGGGGTCAGCAGTGCTGCTCAGCCGAAGAGCCAGGTCTTGAGAGTCTTCCTGAAGGTGTCCAGGGAGGGGGTGCATCTGATGTCTGTCGGGAGCTCGTTCCAGGTCTTGGCCGCGATGTAGGAGAAGGATCTTAAGCCTGCTTTGGCTCTGTGGGTGCGCGGGGTTTCGGCGAGGACGAGGTTGGCCGATCGGAGGTTTCTTTTGGGTACATGGAGGGTGACTCTGTCGTTGAGGTATTTGGGTCCGTGTTGTGTAGGCATTTGTAGGCGGGGGTGAGGATCTTGAAAGTGACTCTCTTCTCCACGGGGAGCCAGTGGAGCTTCCGCAGGTGTTGGCTGATGTGTTCATGTCGAGGGATGCCGAGGACGAGTCTGGCACCGGTGTTCTGTATCGTCTGGAGTTTGCGGAGTAGGGACTTGTTTATGCCGGCGTAGAGTGCGTTTCCATAGTCCAGCCTCCTGGTGATGTGTGCGTGGGTGACTGTCTTCCTTGACTCGTGGGGGATCCATTTGAACGTCTTACAGAGGATGCAGAGGGTGTTGAAGCAGCTGGAGGCGACAGAGTTGACCTGTCGATTCATGGAGAGGGATGAGTCGAGTACGATGCCGAGGTTTCTGGCATGGTCCGTGGGGGTCGGTGGGCTGCCAAGGGCGGTGGGCCACCAGGTGTTGTCCCATGCTGCAGGGTTGGTTCCGAGGACGAGGACTTCTGTCTTCTCGGAGTTGAGCTTTAGGCAGCTGTTGCTCATCCAGGCTGCGACGTCCTGCATTCCTTTCTGGAAATTGAGTCTGGCGGTGGTGGGGTCCTTGGAAAGGGAGAGGATGAGCTGGGTGTCGTCAGCGTAGGATATGATGTTGAGAGCCATGTTGTCGGCCTATGGTGGCGAGGGGGGCCATGTAGATGTTGAAGAGGGTCGGGCTGAGTGATGACCCCTGTGGGACTCCGCAGGTGATTTCCGTGGGATCGGAGAGGAAGGGCGGCAGTCAAATCCTTTGGCGTCTGCCGGTGAGGAATGATCGAATCCAGTCGAGGGCAGTTCCTTGTATGCCGGCGTTGGTAGTCTGGCTATGAGTGTGCAATGGGAGACGGTGTCGAAAGCTGCTGATAGGTCGAGTAGAATCAGGGCTGCGGTGTGGCCTTGGTCGAGGAGGGTGCGGATGTTGTCTGGAGTCAGGGAGCTGTTGATCGCTGCAGTCGGAATTGAGAGGAGCAGCGGCGTCGGATCTGAAGGGGGTATCGGACTGTGGTACTGTTTTGGTGTCAGACAGGAGCCACTGGACATCGGAACCGTGGATCAGGAGTCTGCTTCTGGACCGGAGTCGGGGAGTCGTCGATGGTCGCTGCTGCCGTCGGTGTCAGACATGGCTTGGCTTCAGAACCGCCTGTAGTCCTTCATCGGATTTGGCGCATTGACCTTCGGAAATCGTCAATCGGAACTGCTTCAGAGTCGGGGATCATGGAGCCACTCGGTGTTGCTCGGAGTCGGTAAGCAGAAACTTGCAGGATTTGCAGGGAGGAGCACACTCTGACACCCCCCAAGTGTCCCGGGCCTTTAGGACAGGCAAGGTTGGTCAGGACTCACTCCTTCAGAGGCAGAAAGCAGCACAAGCAAGGACCCGGCAAGGTTTTGGTCAGGGAAAAACGTGTGAGGCCTCTGGAACTTGTAGTCCTGAAAGTTCAAGCAGTGAACCAGCAAACATGGTTCTTGGAGACACTCAGGAGTCTTGGAAGAGACAGCAGGTCCAGTCTCTCATGCAGCAAGGCAAACGGCTGTGCAGTATTGTCTTCTGGTTTCCAGTCCAAAGATGTTCTGAGACAGTCTCTGAGATGGGCTTTTTATCCAGTTGCAAACCTTTGAAGTGCGGGCCAGAGTACTGACACCAAGCCCTGCCCTGAGCAGTTCCTCTCCCCTCCCTCAGAGATGCCAAGATGTCTGGTCCCTGGTGTGCTGGTTATTGTTTGAGTGTGCGGACAAGCCATTGAAATGTAAGTGGTGTGAGTGTCAGCTCCACCGCCTCATCCTGCCCCAGGTGTTCACTACTCAGCACCCCCTATTGTCTAGTGTCTGGTTCCAATTCACAACCCAGGGAGACAGTCATCATTATGGCAGGCAGGGAGACTACATCCAGGAAAAGTGGTCTTTTTAACATTAGGAGCTAAAATCCAACTTTACCATTAACGAGGATTTTAAAATCTAATGCAAGTAAGTGTAAGAAATATTTATTTAGCTGTTCCCATTCTGATTCCAGCCTTGAGTGTTGCACAAATGTGAATCAGTGTTAGTCTATGGGAGAGTCAGGCTTTGCAACAGTCAAAGTCGAATTTGGGATATTTTCACTGTTAGGACATGTAACACTTAAAGTACCTATGTCCTACTTTTTTAATACAATGCACCCTGCCCTCTGAGCTGAAAGGGTCTACTCTAGGGGAGATTTATATGTAAAAAAATGAATATTTAGGGCTTTGGCAGGGGTTTATCCTGCCAAGTCGTCATGGTAGTTTTAAAAACTACACTTGCAGGGGTGCAGGTCTGAAATATAGGTTTAGGGGTACAGTAGTGGGTTGCACAATAAGTGCTGCAGCCCACTAGTAGCATTTAATTTACAGGCCCTTGATACCACAGTACCACTTACCAGGGACGTACAAGTAAGATAAATGTGCCACACAGGTAGATACCAATTGCAACATGATTAGGGGAGAGGGCACATGCACTTTGGTGCTGGTTAACAGTAAAAAAAGTGTGCAGAGTTCTAAAGCCAACAAAAAATAATTCAGCAATAAAAGAACCAAAAAGGCAATAAATCTGGGGAGTGACCACTCAATGATTTTCAGTCCAACAGCTGGCAAAAGGTGAACTTTGCCAGGTCGAATTTGCAGTTTAAAACTGCACACAGGCTGCAATGGCATACCTGAGACACGTTTTAACATGCTACTTAAGTGGTTGGCCCACCAGTATCATATAATTTACAGGCCCCGGGTAAATGTTGTACCGCTTTACTAGGGACAGTTTAGTAAATTAAAGGTACCAATTGGGTGTATGCCAATATTGCCATGTTTAGAGGAGAGAGCAGAAGCACATTAGCATTGTTTAGCAGTGGTAAAGGGCACAGAGTCTAACACTCATCTAGACATCCCCAACAAGCACTCCTGTTTAGCTCAAACAGAGCTGTAAGTTAATGATTGGGTCTACTTTGCTCCATTGCATAATTATTCCCTAATTTAGCTCGACATTAATTGTTTCATCCAATTTGGTTTTTAAATTTGTTAATTTACCTTAAATGACATCACATTAAAAGAACAGAATGTGGTCTAATGTGCTTGGGTCCAACAACTGGGCAAGGGGTCAGATCCCTGTAGCAAAACAAGGCTGTATTTTATAATTAGGGCCCGATTCCGATCTCGTAAGGAAAGCCCTCCATACGACTCGGATCTGGAGGGCTTTCCGAGCGAGACGTGCTCCGGGAGTCCGAACGAGCGAGTACGATGCTGCCGTATGCTTACGGACTCGGCTCGCTCGGACTCCCATTGAACTCTATGGAAGCCCGTGTACAGACGCGTACACAGGCTCCCATAGCAAAAAAGGGGTGGGCGGGAAAAAGCATACACCCTTTGGCGGGCACCTCATGTGGCCCGCCACACTGTGCATGCTTGGATCGGGGGGACCCATGCGCACCCCCTGTGACCGAATTGGAGGGCTCCGGGTAAAGGGGGGCCTGCTATGGCCCCCCGAAGTCCGAATGCGACAGCCGTTTCGTCTCGATGAGACCGAGACGATACAGCTGTCCGATTCGTGCATCGTACTCGCTCGGTCGGAAAACGGCTCCATTGCGCGGCACGATTCGGCTGCAAACGTGTCGGACGGACAGGTTCGGGTTCGTAAACAATTTGCACGGCGCGTACAGGATACTCGCATCGTACTTGCTGGTTAGGAACGGGGGACGATTCGGGCGGAACGATATGCTCCAAATCAGATTGGGTCTTTACAAATCCCGTTTGGAGGCCTTCTCTACAAGATCGGAATCGGGCCCTTAGTGTATTAAGTGCAATATGGCTCATTGCCAAAATGATACTGCTTCCCTGCTTCCCGCACCCCCGCTTGTATTTGCACATCCATCAACAAGTTGTGTTTTTTTTTACATATCCATGTATTAAAATTGCCAGCCCATATGATCGAAAGATTGTCTTTATACTTGACCACGAAACTATCTAGATTGTGCTCTAACTGGTTGATTACATTATTGTGGCAGTAATCAAAAATGTTACTGAAAAAATGCATTAACAAAATGTTACAAGCCTCTGAAAATTGAATGTGGAACAATTGGAAAAATTTGAGTCACATTTAGACTACAACCTTTGCTTACTAGAGGATTGAGATGGACAAGGTTAACCCACCTTTTGCTCTCCCCATTCTGGAAGGTGTTGCAGGTGTGATAAATGAACAGTATCCTTCAGTATAGCCTAAGTTTCTTGAACACAGAGCAAGTCAAAATTCCTCATGAATTTGAGCCAATCTGGACTAACCTGTTTAGAGGCTATTATAATAATTTCATTTATAAAGCGCATGGTTACTTCACATGAAGTGTCCCAGTGCTAGGAAGCTGGGTACAGAAAACGTAGAGCACAGTGGGGAGAGACTAATCGGAACCAAAAAGCCAGGTTTTTTTTTGTCTTTAATATCAGTTCAGTGGGGGCCTGCCGAAGGAACAGTGTCAGCGAGTTCCAAGCTTTGGAAGCCAGGTAACTGAAGGCACAGCCACCCGCTCTAGCCCTCTTAAATCTGGGAACGGAGGCCAAATTGGCCGCGGACGATCTCAGAGCTCTATTTGGAGCATAGAGAGTAACAATCTCCTGCAAATAAGAGGGACCTTGACAAGGATGTGCCTTGTAGAAAAAACAGAGAGCCTTAAAGGTAATTCTCTGTTTCAACGGTGCCCAGTGCAACTTCTTCAGTTTGTTGCTACTAAGAAGCATGCCTCGGGAGCATGAGCAATGTCCAAGTTGCCGCATTCTCTCGTTGAAGCCTATTCAGTTGCGAATGGGAGACGCCAAGGTACAAAATATTTCAGTAATCCAATCTGTATATAACCAGTACCTGGATTATTTTATTTGGACCGGCTCAGGAATAAGGTGAAGAATTTTTAAAGATCTCTAAATCCCAAAACACTTTCCGGCTAGGACATTGATCTGGGCATCGAATAAGAGCTTCTCATCGAACAAGATGCCGAGGTTCTCAACCTTAGGCTTGGAAGATGGTAAGGGGCCTGAATTATTTGGCCACCAAGCAATAGACCAGACATTCAAATGTTTGTATAGTACCAGGACCTCAGTCTTCTCAGCATTCTGTTTTAAACAGTTGAGGTCCATCCAAGCGGCAACATTGGACAGGCATGCATGCAAGAGATAAGCAAGGTTTTGGGGCTTGACGAAGCGGTAGAGATACCAAGACTTAAGGAGAAAGACTTGTAGAAAGAGGGAGATGAGTCATGAGGTTGAGAGAGAGTGGTGAGGTACCAAGAAAATATATAGAGAGGGTGAGGTAAAGAAGGTGAGTTGAAATTAAGGAGGATATTCAGAGAGATATGAAAAGGGAGACAATAATAGAGAAAAGGGTAAAGAAAAGGAAAGTGAGAGCGGCAGCAAGACAGGAGAAGTAAGAGAGTGAGTGATGTGAGATAGAGGGAAGAGATGTAGAAAGAGAGAGAGGAGATGTGCAGAGGTTAGGTTCCAAATTAATGGTGAAATGAACTGAGAATTTAGCTAGTGAGAGAAATGAGAAGTAGAGAAAGTAAGGATGGAGAGTTGTGAGGTAGAGAGTGGTGATGGAAAGAAAGTTAGCCAGAAGTGAGGAATGGAGATAGAGAGGTGAGATAAAGAGGCAAATGAGGTTGAGAGAGATAAGGTAGATGGAGTAGACATACAGGAGAGGAGAAAGAAAAAGAACAAAAAGATGTGGGGTGAGGGATGATATGCAGTTCAGGTTGAATAAGGGGTACAGAGGTCGAGATGTAGCTGTAGGCACAGAGAGTGCTAGTGTGTGGTGAGATCACAAGACAGAGGTAGAGAGAGGTGGGTAGACATAGATGTAATAAGAGTTAAGGTATACAGAGATAAGGCAGAGAGAACAGAGATAGGGAGGCGGGGTAGGAACACGGAGATGTAGAAAGAGAGGTGAAGAGAGAGAGAGGTAGAAGAGGTGAGGTGAAGGAAGGAAAGAGTCACAATACAGAAAGAGATGTGTCAGAGAAAGAAAGTTTGAGGGTCATGGTGAGAAGTGACATACAGAAAGTAATGGAGGAGGATAGAAGAAAGGAGAGAGATGCAGAGAAAGGGGTGAGAGAAGTTAAGGTAGAGGCAGGCGGCAGAGAAGAAACGTTATAGACGAAGACAGAGAGAGTGGCAGCGAGATGTGAGATCATGAGAGAGAGGTGTGGTAGAGATAGGGGTACTGAGAGAGAGTTAAGCTAGATAGACGTTAGGTAGAGAGTAGAGATAGACTGGGGTAGGTAGGTAGAGATTTATCTATAGGTATAGACTGCTAAATGAAGAATAGGGTGATGTAGAAGAGGTGAAGTGAAGTAAGGAAAGTGTCATGAGACTTAAAGAGAGATTATCAGAGAAAGAGAGGTGGAAATTTACATGGAGATGACATTCTTTCATCTTTCCTTGCATTTTCAGTATTTAATTCTGTTTTCTCTCTTACCTTGCAGCTTCCTTCCTTCTTTCATGTTCCTTCTTTGATTCCATATTCCTGTTCTTTGTACCATTTTTCCTGTAGTTCTTTTCTTTTCAATCCTTCTTTTTTCCTTCATTTAATCTTTTTTTATACTTTCCTTATTTGCCATTTTCCATCTTTTCTCTTTCCTGCTCTTTCCCCTCTTCTTTGTCTTGCATTTTCTCTTCATTTGCCTGTGTCATGTCTGCTTTTCTTTCCAATTTTAATGACTGACTTGCACACTGCCGCTTTCGGTTGCTTTGTTTGCTATTCTCATGCAGGGTATCTATGAGCGTCTGTCCAGATGCCACCGACCTACGGCAAGGAGGACTGTCCCTCTAACCTTGACAGAGTGCCCAGAGGAAGGTGGGGCTAAAGGCAAATGCCCACTTTGCTCATGCCTTAAAACGGCTCAGTGCACTGAGGCAAATACCACGGTGTACATCTTCAGGGAGTAGGCCACAGTGTGCTCTGCCTCTGCATCCAGCTAGAAATTCCACAGTTTTATGGGTCAGAGGTCAGTAACCAGTTGTTGCATAGAAATAAACTGTAAGAGTGTTCAAATATTTTCCAGCAAATGTTGGGGGACCCAATAGGCTGGGCGCATCTTGAGGTGGAAAAGGGAGGGGCGGGACTAAAGACATAATTAGGCAGGCTAGACAACCGCATATTGGGACTCAGGAAATGTAACCCTTGCCCCATTCCGGACTGCTTTGTTTAGTCAGCATGCACACAGTGTGCACAACTGATAAATGCCAGTGTGCTCTGTTTAAACAAATGACATTTCACCAGGCCAGCTGCCCCTGTGTCAGGCAATGGTTTCATTCTGAAGCTGCAACTCTTCCTTTGCTCAACCTGCACCCAGCTCCCTCATCACTACCTTTCAATGCGCTAGCTTTAATGTTCAGAACGTTCAACAACCCTACCCTGTGGCAACATTTGGATTTAGTTTTGCCCCATATCGCCTTGGCACCCAGTCATGCGTCGCTACCTTCAATATCATCCATCTTCAGCAACTAAATGTGAGAAATGGACCCTATGAAAATTCATCAAGTGTGCCAACAGGCCTCAACTTTAGGGAACATTTGGGATTGTACTTTGTGAGTGGGACATTGAAAAAAAGGGTTCACTGACAATATCGATGTTAAAAATATTAATGACAAAAATATCGATGAAAAAATATAGAATGCAAAAATATCGACTCCCTATACTTAAACAGGTAAGTACAAAAATAGCGAAGTAAAAAATATAGATGTAAAAAATATCGGTTTCAAAATATATATAAAATAAAATAAAAATAAAATAAAATATATTAAATATATTAAATATTAATATTATTTAAAAAAATAAATTACATTTAATATACATTTTAACTATTTTCGTCCTTGTTTGTTCTGTTTTGGACTGCTTGTATCCTTCTTGATGTATAAACTGTAAAGCGCCCTTGGTGGTCATGTTCACGCTATAGAAAACGTTCTAAATAAACTAAATATAACAAAGAAACTTAATTAAAAAAAATATAAACACACAAACATAATAATTTATTCATATACATATATTTAACTATTATCTTTTTTTAATTATATATCAATAATTTAAAATAAAAAGAACATTCTATAATAAATTAGAATATTAAATTATTAAAAACAATTCTAACTTACATTTCGCAATACAATAAATGCAACAGTAGGGAAAATGTTGGATAGCAAAATAATTAAATTTACTATTCCAACTCCATTGAGTGCAACAGTAGGGAAAGTGTTGTATAGCGGAGGGGTAAAAATTAATATTCCCACTCCAGTAAGACAAACAGTAGGGAAAGTGTTGGATAGCGGAGAGGAAAAAATTACTATTCCCACTCCAAAGAGTGCAACAGTAGGGAAAGTGTTGGATAGCGAAGGGGCAAAAATTACTATTCCCACTCCAAAGAGTGCAACGGTAGGGAAAGTGTTGGATAGCGGAGGGGTACAAATTATTATTCCCACTCCAGTGAGTGCAAAACTAGGCTAAGTATTGGATAGCGGAGGAATTAAATTTACTATTCCAACTCCAGTGAGTGCAACAGTAGGGAAAGTGTTGGATAGCGGAGGGGTAAAAATTACTATTCCCACTCCAGTGAGTGCAACAGTAGGGAAAGTGTTGGATAGCAGAGAAACAGAAATTACCAATAACATTTAAACAATAGAAAAAAATTAAAAAATCATAAAAAATAAATAAACAATAGAAAAAATATATGATTAAATATATTAAACATATAAAAAGAACACATATTGTAATACAAATTACATATAACAAAAAGCTACAAATATTATATAAAATAAATTCATAAATACATTTATAAACAATAATTATTTAAAAGGAGCAAATATTAACAAACAAAAAAATGATTTAAAACATAAATTTATTTATTTTATTTCCTATCCTATAACACCACACCAATAAAAAACACTTCAAAAGTTTTATTTAAATTTATTTCCATAATTAACATAATTAATAATCAATTTAAAAATATTTTTAATAAAAAAATAATAAACATTCATTGAATACACATGCTTTAACACTATAATATCCACAACACACACCTAAAATTAATTACACAATTACCATAATTAATTTCTAATTAATTAATTAAAATTAATTAACAACTATTTAATAATTCATCAATTAAAAATAAATTACTTCCCACCCTGCCCACCATTTACACCTATAAACACCACAACACACACCTAAAACTAATTACACAATGACCATAATTATTTACTAACTAATTATTTAAAATTCATTAACTAATTATTAATTCATCAATTAAAAATAAATTACTTCCCACCCTTCCCACCATTTACACCTATAAACACCACAACACACACCTAAAACTAATTACACAATTACCATAATTAATTGCCAATTAATTAATTAAAATTAATTAACAACAAATTATTAATTAATTCAACATAAATTACTTTACACATTTAACACTATAACATCTCAATTAAACAAATATTAATAACTAAAAAATATTCAATAAATTTAATATAATTAAATTACTTCCCACCCTATTCCCCTATAAACCCACAACCCACTACGGAACTAA
Source organism: Calotriton arnoldi (assembly GCA_963921515.1). Lineage (NCBI taxonomy): Eukaryota > Metazoa > Chordata > Amphibia > Caudata > Salamandridae > Calotriton > Calotriton arnoldi. Next base: position 65,163 of record CAWUFW010021643.1, read on the forward strand.
AAACGTAAAATTCAAATAAAAAAATATTAATAACAACTAAAAATAATCTATACATTTTATATAATTAAATTACTTCCCACCCTATTCCCCTATAAACCCACAACCCGCTACGGAACTAAAAACAAAAAATTCCAATACAAATAAATTAATAACTACTAAAATTTTAACACATATGATAAAAATACAAACAATTCTTATACAAAAAAACATACATCACATACATATAAAATATATACTAAAATACATAACATTAATAAAAAATCAATATTTTTAACACCTATATAATTTTTCAAACGGTATTAAACAGTTCGATATTTTAAACATCGATATTACTTACCTAAAATCGATATTCTTGACCACGATATTTTGTCTGTCGATATTTCTGACCCACGATATTTTTGCCTCGATATTTGTGCAAGTCGATATTTTTGCATCGATATTCTGTCTCTGCACCGGAAAAAATACCATGGAACTGTTTTGTATTTGATTTTCGAATGATATGTATTCATACCGTCTATATATAGTTTCCTAACCTGACTTTTCCACCAGTAGGTGTGACAGTAAATGGTTGCTGTATACATTAGACTGCCACCTACATATTATTTACATGTATTGTATTGCCCTGGAAATCTATTTGTTATTTACTGGAGCGAGCTGGAAAGCCAGGTTATAGTTTGTCGGTATCTCTCTTACTGAATTCATATGATTTCCCTTTGTACTGTATTTTTCTAAAGAAAGAAAGAAACCACTTCAAGCTGTCAGCAATGACTGTGTGTGCATGGGGAAGTCAACAATGCTGTAGTTTCAGTCCTAATGGCATTATCCTGCCGCCTTTCCACTGACTGGTGGATTAAGAAAACAACCTCCCAGAGAAGTCATATCTGTGGAGTTTTGAAGTATTGTCTTAGCATAACTAGCAACGGCTTCCATGTTCTTGCTCAATGCTAAACCAATTATATCACGCTTTGCCCTCTCTAACGTGTAAAGCCTCTCTCTCTTGCCTGGCATCGTAAGCAAGAATTCTCAAATAGCGTCCTCAGCTCTGAAAGTGTACATTCTTGTGTCAATTTGAAGGTCGAGAGTGTACTATCCCACAATTTAGTTTTCTGCACCTGTACAGTCCTTTGTTTTTGTTTCGTCACATTAACTCCATTGGAGCCCTATGTATAAAACATATACATGTTTGTTCTGTACATGTGTGTTTATAGCTTTATGATTAGAGGTTGCCTGGGGATTCCTTTATCAACCGACTGTGATTCTCAGATTATTTATTTTTCTATTTTCAGACTTCTAAGGTCAGCATGAACGGTTCATTTCACATATTCTGGACCAAGCTATCCCACATATTTTAGTTAACTGGCGGGTGAGCAGGTGTGTCTCTTGAATATCTTGTTTAGTAAGGCCTGACAACTTTATTTAAATACAATAAAAGAAAGATTGTTTGCATCTTATATAGCACTGACCATTTCAAGAGAACGTAGAAAAGATAGTGGGCAAAAAGAGTTAGGAAGAGTGGCTGTGAAAAGTAAAGATTTGAGAAATGTGTCACTTCCTCTCCCATGACAATCCCTTTCAAATGTATTTCTTGACACTCCCATTATTGCTAAAAATGGTCGCAACCTTTTATAGGTAAAACTTAAACCCCACTTTCTAGTGCTTTTCTTATTTACCTGTGCAAGGCATTCCTGCAGGTTTGAAGTGACTTTATCTTGTTCTTCCTTCAGAATCTTATAAAGAATTGCTCGACGTTCACTGTCCTTCCGCAGGAGGAAGAGGCCGGAATCTCGCTCTTCTGATGACGCAGATGGACTCCTGTCTTCAGACACTGAGTTCTCGTCAGGGACACTGAATAAGGTGAGACAAATGATCAATTTTTTAGGGCAGAATTGTAAGACAATATTCGTTCAAATCCCTGACCGATGTAGGTAAGACACATTTTGGACAATTGTGCCTTTGAAACGTACCTTTCAATATTTTGGTAGCAATATTTTTTTACTTTGAGTTACAACACAAAAGGACTTAACAAAACTGCAGGCTGTGCAAAAGGAAAGCCCTATGCCACAATGTACTAAAGTAACATGAGGCACAAATGGATTTACTACTTGCAATGTCCACAGCACTATTTGAAAGACAGAAGGCGAATGAAAGAGGCATCCCCTTGTATCCCCTTGTATCAAAGGCTTGCAACCTGTATTAAAGTTGCAAACCACTGATTGGATACCATAATCAAAAGGGGGGTAGGTAGCTTCCATTTGAACAAGTAGACACTATCCGTGACGGACAGCTTCCACTTTAAGCCCTTTTGGCAAGCAGGTCTCTGCCAGGCAGGTGGCAATCTCAAAGTATTGATGCAGTACTCCAAAGGGGGGCGGAGGCAAAGGCCTCTGCCAGCTGAGTGGGCCTTCCGCAGAAGTCAGCCTGACCCCATTTGCCACATAAATGGATGGAGGGGGAAAAAAAGATCCAGAATGGTTTTTGGGGTGTAAGAGTTTCTTTCCACGTTTTTTAAGAGTTTCTGGAATATTCCTACATATTTACACACCTACTCACACATACATCCATCCACATATCCTTATACACACATCACTACATAGCCACCCAAAACATTCATCCACACACTTACATTGGTCCACACATACATGAACAGATTCACCCACATTAACTGATCCTTAATCATTCCATTCACACTCAAAATGCTGAGACCGTCAGCATGTAGATTGCCATCACCCTTCTTATCACATGCATTCGCCACTCATGCATTTTCCATTCATACACATTTCCCATCCACACACATCCTTCATTCATCTGCCAATATAACCATACCCAGAAATTCTGCCAACCACAAATTCACAATGTATCCAACTTTCTGCTAACATATTTGTCCACCTTTTGACCCAGACATCGAGGCAGCTCCTCATTCCAATGCTCACTAACCACCCATGCGTATCCTCATCCTGCAACCCCCTTCAGTCACTCATTCATTCATCCACCCCCTCACCCACCCATAGTCATCCACCTACCTATTCATGTATCTATTTGCACAAACGTATCCATCACACAATTTTACATAACACTTGACCAATTTCAAGACAGTCATTTATCCATATACCCACATATCATCCAAAAGCTCATTCATTCATTCACCAATTAATTCACTCACATTTATTCATCCTCCCAATCACACCCCATCTATTCACTCACACATCCCCTCACTCATCCATCCATCTATGCACCCAATGGATTGTATAATCTCACTCACCCATCAACTCACTCCACAATACTCCTCCGTCCACTTATATCCTAACCCTCCCATACACCGTTCCCACAGAACTTACCGTCCGACATGCATGCACAAATTAAACAATAAGTTATCATGTTATCACTTCCTCAAAATACAACTTAATTAATCAGTGGTGGTTACCAAAATCAGACACAACATACCAGATGGGACTTCTAATACCTCTAAACGCAATAACAATACTTCAGGTGACGTTTGACAGTGTAACACATTCTTTCAGATGCGGCTTTAACCACTAGATACTGTTGCAAAATGAGGGCTCCAGATCTCAGTACAAAGTTTCTGATGAGCCCAACAGTACTAGTTACAAAACGTAAGATGTGGCCATCAGAAGTAAACACAATATCACAGAGGTGGGCTTCAAATCTGCCTAGAATGCTGCAGGTGAAACTTCCACACTGATTACAATAGGTGGGGTGGGCACTAGACAAGGCCTCCAGAATGGGGACTACTATGCTTAATGTGTTCTTGAAAAGCAGTACAAATACTCCAGATGAGGCCTCTAGAACTGGATACAACACTTCAGAAGAGGCCTCCAAAACTGGCCTCAAAATGAAAGATGTGTCCTCCAGAACTGATCACCATACACCCCATGATGTCTCATTAGCTGGGCTCAACATATCTGATTATTTTTCCAGTGATACACATAGTAGCACAGAAAAGGCATCCAGAACTAGACTCCAGACTGCAGTTGAGGCCTCCAGAATCAGTACAACACTGGAGATAAGGCCTCCAGAACTGTATGCAATTCTTGAAGTGTGGCTTCCTGAACTAGGTACTATATCAGGTGTGGTATCATGAACTCGACAAGATACACCAGATTTAACCTATGAAAGAAGTAGCAATATTCGTAACGAGGCACCAACCTAGTTCTGCCCCAGAGAGCTGAATGTAATACTTGAAGTGTGGTTTCTTGAACTAGATACTATCTCAGCTGCTGTTTTATGAACTGGACACAATACAACAGATTTAACTTATGAAAGTAGTAGCAATATTCATGACAAGGCATCAAGAATTTGACAAAAATATTCCAGATCTAGTTTTGAGCACTAGAGTCAACACTAAAAATCAGACCTCTCGATCCCGACACTAAACTACAAATGAGGGTATAATACCAGATTATGGTTTAAATATCTTTTGTGTCCTAAATATTGTTGACAATAATATTGCCCTATTGCCTTTGGTAATAGAAAATGTGCGCCCAATAGGACAATATTTTATAGACAATATTTAGGACACAATATATATTTCAGAAAATATTTTTGTCAATATTGTGAAATACAACCCCACATGAGGTGGACATAACACTCCAGAAATAAATAAACAACATCTACCCAGTTTCATCACCACATATACACTCAGATGCCACAACAGATGGCCTTGGTACTCGACTGGTTAAATTCACAATTAAGCAGTAGAACAGTTTCCAAGTGCTGATACAACATAAAATGAATACACCCCTTCAATGAGTTACCCTAATGTTTTTTTCTGAGTGCACCTGCAACCATAAAAAAGATCATGTAAGTTAAAACTACAATGTGATGGCTAAAGAATGAGATGATCAGGAAATAAGTTTAAGGCACATGGTTTATTATAATCATTAGAGTTACCAAGGTACAAATATACAAATCCTGTGAGGACTCGTGGAGTAAAATCTTAGAGTGGCTTATAGGGGTAAGTGGTACCTGTATTATCAGTTTTCGTAACATCGGGCAATTGAAGAGGATCCAAATAGCAGTCAAACGTGATGGAGGACAGCATCATCACTGGTTGACTCACAGGAAGAAGAACTTGGAAAGAAAGGCTCACGACCTGAGAATCATTCAGGTCCCCTTTCATCTCCGGCTTTGTCCGTTTAGGTGACAAATGGAGTCAATTTAACTTTGGGCGGTTACCCACAATCCTTACTGCTGGCTTTTAGTTTTTCTCAAAGAAAACTCAGTTTTTAATTAAAATCAACGGTCCTTATGCGCAAGGTTTTTCTACCTGTACAACGCAGGCCACTGTTTGGTTTCCCTGCTCTTACTCACCAAGCATTTCATGTTGTGCCCGGGCAGGGAAAATCAATGGCTGTAGCCCTGCCCTAAAAAGAGTGGGGCTACCGCCAATGTGAACCAGCTCTACTGTGACAGATGGCCTGCTGGGTCAAGAGTTTTCAATGGTGGATCTGATGTTGGAAACCCAGTTTTCCACACACCTCTAACTGAGGTGGGGGAACCACAGGGTTTGTGGGCAGGAGCTCTGCTTAACCCTAAATAAGTCTGAAAGCCTCTTTCACCAACTTCCTTTCCAGGAATACTATCCTTGCCCCAAACTTGATGTTTATGTAATGTTATGAAACAACTGTGGGTACCAGTGTCAGGCCCCGATGCCTATGGCCCCTGTATCAATGTCAAGCATTCCACACAATATTTCCAGGTCTCATGGCTTATGCAAAATAATGACCTTCCCTCCCTTTCTATGCTCCTGATATCCTATTAGTTTTTTATCCCAATTTCTGTTCTTGTATGAATCTGTGACCCTACCCTCTCTACATTTGGCACGTGCATGTGCACCCAAACAAAGTTGGTCTTTCCCTTTTTATGGTAATGCCACTGCCTTTGAGTTTAATAATTTTCTGCAGCCGTATTCATCATTAAGGTCATTGGCTTGCAAGCCCGAGTGTTAAATAACGTTGAACTTGGTCAATGCAAAACTCAGGAAATCACCTACAGAATTAGGCACAATATCACAGAGGTGACCTAGAAAACATCCCACAGTACTCCAAATGAGGCCTCCAGAATGAGGCACATCAGCGATATGAGGCCTCTAGAACTGGTCACAGCACATTAACTGTGGCTTACAGAGAGGAGCACAACACTTCAGATGTGGTTTCCATAACTAGAGACAGTTCTCCAAAAACGCTTACCCGGGCTCACACAGTCCACCATGCGAAGATTCAGAACTGTAAACTGCACAATTTCCAAAAGTAATCTCATGAACTGAATATGGTACTTCCTATGAGATCCTCGGAACTGACATAATATGCCAAGTTTGGCATTTACAAGATAGATCAATATTCTACATGACACATTAAGTACTCTATACAGTATTCTAGATGAGGGACAAAACATTACAGATGACACCCCCCAGAGCTGGATACAATTTACAGTTATGGGCTCTCAAACGTGGTACAACATTCCAAATGTGGCCTCCAAAACTGAATGCGGCTCTCGAGATGTGGCCGCCAGAATTGAACAAATAAAATGGGATAAGGCAATCTTACCTGTACACAATACACACTAGGTGACATCCAGAACAGGAAATAAATCTAGATGAGGCCTTCAGAACTGGGCACAATACACCACATATGACCTCTAAAGTAGTATCAGTACAAAAGTGAGGCTTGACACAATAACCCAGATGTAAATTTGTGTGGTTAACACAATCACACAGATGAGGCTTCAAGACCTAGACACAATACTCCAGAGGTGAACACAACATTCCAGTTGAGGTCTCCTGAATAAACTGTACACAATAAAACAAAGGCACCCTCAAGAACATGAACTCAATAACCAGATACAGCTACAAAGATATTACATACCTGAAAGAATAAAAAGTGCAGAGCATAAAAAAGGTTTACAAGCTGAACAGATGCAAGGTCTCATTGCTCTCCTTCAAGAATCAGCCAGACAGGATCTTTAAATCTACTGCAAATGGAAGGTTCCAGTGTCTTATAGACAATGGTTCATCAAACAGTTGTACAGCAAACATAGACCCTAGTCTTCCTGTCAGCCAGCAGTACCAGTTATGAAGCACTGAGTTGCTTATGCTGGGTCTTTTGACAAACGTCCCAGTCAGGGCCCTGCCCTGCAGCACCTGTAGACCATGCACCCATGTGCTTCCCAGCGTTCCCCATGCCACAGGCTCCACAGTTGCTCTGATGAGGCGGAGAAAATCCCCTCACCGCCAAGTGTTCATGACATGCCTGGGGAAGCTGATCTCACAAGACTGTCGAAGAAAGACACCAGGGCCCTGACAGTTCTAATGAAGTGGACACATTACTGCAGAAAAGGTCACCAGAACACAGCATCTGTAAACCCACAGAACTGGATGAAGTATATACTTAGTCTAGTTGTAGCGTTCAAAACTTGACACAGACTCCAGATGTGGCACCTAGAGCTGAAGACTATATTCCAAATGTGTCTTTAAAAGTAAACACATAAATATATATATATATATTATCTACTGGCGGTCGCCAGTAGATAGTTATAGTTAGGACCTATTATCCATAGGAAATCCACGACATTCTATTTGAAATAACGTTGGCGCCGGTTGACGAATCTTCGCGAAAGTTTCCAACTTGTTGGGGCGCTCCGCTCCTACCCTGAAAGTCTCGGGTTGATTCGTCAAGCGGGGGCCGAGAAAAAGGGGGTCCCAAAACGCGTTTTCCCCATTCATTTTTCCATAGGAACCTTTAGTCGCAGCTACAGCCCGAACTGCTGAACGGAATTACACCAAATTTGGCAAAGAGGTAGCCCTTGGTTCAGACTGGTGCCTTTGGCTTAAATGGTGTAAATCCGTTCAGTAGTTCCTGAGAAATTCACAAGTAAAGTCACATATATATCTATGGCCGAGTAGGGTCCGCGTACCCTCCCGATCACGAGCTGCATGCTAATTGGCTGTCAGCTGGCTGTCAACATTCCGATTCAGGAAGTGTTGGCAGCCATTTTGTCCCTCGGTAGAACCGAGGGACAGAAACAAGTGCGCAAAGCGCACAAAGGGGGCAGGGTAGAAACACCCTAACCCCTAGGCCTGCTCAGGGGGTCCCACAAGGACCCCTGGGCAAAAAGCATTTTTTGTTTTTAAATCGGCAGGATGCGCTCAGGGTGCGCGGATCCTGCCGAGAAATAAATCGAGCGCGGTCTCCGCGCTCGATGTCACTTGCCCCCGGGTGGGCCAACTCCCGGGGGCATGGTGGAGTGGGTTAAATTTATGTATGGGGGCCTCTAAGGGCCCCAAGCCCGAGGACCGCCACCCCGGGGCTTTAACAAAAATGGTGTGGGAGGGCTCTGCCCTCCCGCTGCCTGGGACCGCCACCTCCCGGGGCTTCTGTTTATATTTTAACCTGTGTGGGGGCTCCAGCCCCCACACGCCCGAGACCGCCACCTCCCGGGGCACTAAAAAATTAAAAATGGGGGTCCGTTTTGGACCTTCGAAGCCCCGGGGACCACCACCTCCCGGGGCTTTGAAAATGTGGGGAGGGGGCCGCGCGGCCCCCTCCTGGAGCCAGTGATGGCCTTGGGGACCGCCACCCCCAGGGCCGGCTCCTGCAGTGTCCCGGGATGCCTACCCCGGGACACTGCTGTTTGCAATGACAGGACGGGAGCCTCGCGGCTCCCGTCCTGTCATTGCAAACTTGCTTTGGATATTGGAAGAGAGAGCAGGAAACCTGCTCTCGCTCCAATATCCAAAGCTGATTGCTTTCCACATGGGGAGCAGCATGTTAGCTGCTCCCCATGTGGAAAGCAATGCCGGCTCGCGCAGGAGGCGGGGAGCCGGCTGGGACTGTGGGGGATTGGGGACCCCCCACAGTCCCCAACCAGAGGCCAGGCCCCGGGGGATGGGGTCCCCGGGGCCATAAGTGGCCAGGGACGGGGGCCACGCAGCCCCCTCCCCAAATTTTAAAAATTATTTAAAGAAAAAAGGTGCAAGGCCGGCCCCGGGGATGGGGTCCCCGGGGCCTTAAATGGCCTGAGGAGGGGGCCACGCAGCCCCCTCCAAATAAAAAAATAAAAAATCGAGGCCATGCCCCGGGGGATGGGGTCCCCGGGGCCAATACAGGCCCAGGGAAGGGGGCCACGCGGCCCCCTTCCCGTTTTTTTTTTTTAAATTTAAAAAATAAATAAAATGCTCAGGCCCCGGGGGATGGGGTCCCCGGGGCCAAAAGTGGGCAAGGAAGGAGGGCCACGCAGCCCCCTCCCATTAAAAAAAAACAGAAAAAAAAACGACCGGCATCGTGCCGGAGGCCCCGCCCCCTCCCTGCAGTACTCTGCAAACGCGCCCCTGGTGCGTTTGCAGAGGGGAACGAATTCCCCTTGAATACTGGGGGTCCCTGGGGGCCAACTAGCCCACCAGGAACCTCCAGTATGCGCCAGGGAGCTGCGTTGCAGAGACGTGTACAGAGGCCACGCCCCTTTTACACCTCTCTGCAACGCAGCTCTGTGGCGCTTTTGGAAAGTATATGGTGGGCTAGTTGGACTCCAGGGACCCTCAGGATTCAAGGGGACTTAATCCCCCAACTTAAAACGCACCACGGGCGCGTTTGCACAGTGGTGAAGGGAGGGGCGGGGCTTCAGGTGACATGTGTGCAAACAGGCCCGTGGCGCGTTTTAAGATGGGGAATAAATTCCTTTTCAATCCTGAGGGTCCCTAGGGGCCAACTAGCCCACCAGGTACCTCCAGTAAGCGCCACGGAGCTGCGTTGCAGAGTGTTGTAAAAGGGGCGTGGCCTCTGAACACCTCTCTGCAACGCAGCCCCTGGCGCATACTGGAGGTACCTGGTGGGCTAGTTGGCCCCTAGGGACCCTCGGGATTGAGGAGGAATTAATTGTCCAACTTAAAACGCGCCACAGGGCGTGTTTGCAGACATGTCACCTTAGGCCCCACCCCTTCCTTCACCATCGTGCAAATATTCCTCTAAGATCAGCCGAACTACGAATTCCGATTTACTCACCTGTTATCAGGAGAGACCTCAGTGCTGCATCTTTGAGCCCAGTACTGATCCTGAAAAGTAATTCTAACCGTACTTACCAGTAACTTGAATTTCCTTCCATAGGATATCATTGCCTGCTTTTTGCTGAAAAAGTTTCTAAGTGTCGATTTTTGAAACATACAAATATTCCTCTAAAATCAGACGAAATACGAATTCCGATTTACTCACCTGTTATCAGGAGAGACCTCAGTGCTGCATCTTTCAGCCCACTACTGATCCTGAAAAGTAATTTTAACCGTACTTACCAGTAACTTGAATTTCCTTCCATAGGATATCATTGCCTGCTTTTTGCTGAAAAAGTTTCTAAGTGTCGATTTTTGAAACATACAAATATTCCTCTAAAATCAGACAAAATACGAATTCTGATTTACTCACCTGTTATCAGGAGAGAACCCAGTGCTGCATCTTTTAGCCCAGCACTGACCCTGAAAAGTAATTCTAACCGTACTTAACAGTAACTTGAATTTCCTTCCATAGGCTAACATTGACTGGTTTCACTTGGAAATTCTTCTAAGTGTGGAGTTTTGGAACTTTATAATATTTCTCTAAAATCAGCCGAACTATGAATTCCAATTTACTCACCTGTTATCAGGAGAGAACCCAGTGCTGCATCTTTTAGCCCAGCACTGACCCTGAAAAGTAATTCTAACCGTACTTACCAGTAACTTGAATTTCCTTCCATAGGAATCCATTGTCTGGTTTTCAGCAGAAAAGTTTCAAAGTGTCGATTTTCACAAACTACAAATATTCCTTAAAAATCCCATGTGTGACTTAAACGCATTCTTTCAACTGTTTACAGGAGATGCACCAGTGCTGGTTCCAGGATCCACCACTGAGTAAGAAAAAGTAACGATAACACTACTTACCTGCTAAGTGAATTTCCTCCCATAGGATAACATTGGTGATTCTATATGAAAAAGTTTCTATGTCAACTTTTAAAATACAATAATATTCCTTAAAAATCACTACTGTAACCAAAACGCTTTTACTCAACTGTTTACAGGAGATGTCCCAGGACTGAATCTAGGATCCAGTCCTGTGGTTAGAAAAAGTAATCCATAAAGTAACTAATTGCATTTAACTAGAAATTCACATTGAGCTCAATGTTGCTTTGTTTTTGAAATTGTGTTGCCCATTGCAACAACTGTAACTACTGTACTTAAAAGTCTATTGCCTATTTGCAAAGTATTTAAACTAAAGTAATTCATTCTGAGAAAGTATATTTTGTAATGTAATGTATAATGTAATTACAATGTAATTTAAAAAATAAAATATCTAAAAATAAATAGTTTAAAAAATGTTGTAAATCAGTATCAAAAAAATAAATATAACAATTAATACATTTAAAAATTGTCATTTACAAAACCTTTGAAATTCACTGAAAAAACCATAGGTTTCAGATACGTTATAGTTAGGAATTAGCATTTAAAAAACCTTTGAAATTCACTGAAAAAACCATAGGTTTCAGACACGTTATAGTTAGGAATTAGCATTTAAAAACCTTTGAAATTCACTGAAAAAACCATAGGTTTCAGGCACGTTATAGTTAGAAATTAGCATTTAAAAAACCTTAGAAATTCACTGAAAAAACCATAAGGTTTTAGGGACAGTTATAGTTAGTTGGACATTGCACTCGTACAAAACCCGTGAAATTCCCCGTTATAGTTAGTTCAGGTAACTATAACTCGCACCCCGCAATGCACTGCTGATGACGTCACATATTACATCACTCATGACATGGTCAGTGACATCACTGATGACATCTCAAATGACATCACTGATGACATCATCCATGTGAGAATTTAGTGCACCTCCTCACACCCTAATATAACCTTTGATACACCCACTCTAAATTACAGACTGCCATTCTCAAAACCATAGACACTCCAACACCAATAACTACATACCCACTCACTGATTCTTAGGTCTAACACACACATCCACTCACTCACCCGTACAGTCACTCATACTTATGGTCACTCAGTACAGGACTATCATATGCACTCATAGTCCTATATAGACACTCAAACACCGCCACTCATCCATAGAGGTACTCACACACCTAGTCAGTCATGCAAATAATTAAACACACTGCCATTTACTCACCTATACAGTTATACACACACCAGCTCACTTACTCATACAAATACTAGCACATTCTTACGCTCTTATACAATCACTGATACAAGCACACACTCATCCATACAGTCACTCTCACAATCACACACTCTGCATATAGCTATTTATATACTCCAACACACATATATACTGCCATTCACATATGTAGTTACTCACACATGTACCACTGGGACATACATTCACTCACTAACACACTCTTACACACACTTACCCACCCATACAGTCTATCACAGATGCACTCTTGAAACCATCCACCCAGTGAATCACCCACTCACACATCTATGCACAGAGTCGCACACACCCCACCCACACAAACACTCAGGCACCCATACAGATACTCAGACAACCAATCAATAACTCATATAGACACTCATGTAGCTATTCACAAACCCATGCAGCCACTTACACAGCAACAGACAGACGGATACAGACATTCACCCAGTTTAGTCACTAACCCATGCATTCAGTAAGATACGTTTAATCACTCACTTATAGAGTTAGTCACGCACCTACTAAATCATCCATTCAGACACTTATACACCCACTCATTCTTCAATACGCCTTTCCCTATATATATTAAACATATTTAAACTTTACAGAAACACACAGTCACTGGATGATGTCATCAGTGATGTCATTTGAGATGTCATCAGTGATGTCATCAGTGATGTCACTGACCATGTCATGAGTGATGTAATATGTGACGTCATCAGCAGTGCATTGCGGGGCGCGAGTTATAGTTACCTAAACTAACTATAACGGGGGAATTTCACGGGTTTTGTACGAGTGCAATGTCCAACTAACTATAACTGTCCCTAAATACTTATGGTTTTTCAGTGAATATATATATATATATATATATATATATATATATATATATATATATATATATTCACTGAAAAAACCATAGGTTTCAGATAAGTTATAGTTAGAAATTAGCATTTAAAAACCTTTGAAATTCACTGAAAAAACCATAGGTTTTAGGGACAGTTATAGTTAGTTGGACATTGCACTCGTACAAAACCCGTGAAATTCCCCGTTATAGTTAGTTCAGCTAACTATAACTCGCGCCCCGCAATGCACTGCTGATGACGTCACATATTACATCACTCATGACATGGTCAGTGACATCACTGATGACATCACTGATGACATCTCAAATGACATCACTGATGACATCATCCAGTGACTGTGTGTTTCTGTAAAGTTTAAATATTTTTAATATATATAGGGAAAGGCGTATTGAAGAATGAGTGGGTGTATAAGTGTGTGTATGGATGATTTAGTAGGTGCGTGACTAATTCTATAAGTGAGTGATTAAACGTATCTTACTGAATGCATGGGTTAGTGACTAAACTGGGTTAATGTCTGTATCTGTCTGTTGCTGTGTAAGTGGCTGCATGGGTTTGTGAATAGCTACATGAGTGTCTATAAGAGTTATTGATTTGTTGTCTGAGTATCTGTATGGGTGCCTGAGTGTTTGTGTGGATGGGGTGTGTGCGACTGTGCATAGATGTGTGAGTGGGTGATTCACTGGGTGGATGGTTTCAAGAGTGCATCTGTGATAGACTGTATGGGTGGGTAAGTGTGTGTAAGAGTGTGTTAGTGAGTGAATGTATGTCCCAGTGGTACATGTGTGAGTAACTACATATGTGAAAGGCAGTATATATGTGTATTGGAGTATATAAATAGCTATAAGCGAGAGTGAGTGATTGTGATAGTGGCTGTATGGATGAGTGTGTGCTTGTATCAGTGATTGTATAAGAGCGTAACAATGTGCTAGTATTTGTATGATTAAGTGAGCTGGTGTGTGTATAACTGTATAGGTGAGTAAATGGCAGTGTGTTTAATTATTTGCATGACTGACTAGGTGTGTGAGTAACTCTATGGATGAGTGGCGGTGTTTGAGTGTCTATATAGGAGTAAGAGTGCATATGATTGTCCTGTACTGAGTGACCATAAGTATGAGTGACTGTACGGGTGAGTGAGTGGATGTGTGTGTGTAGACCTAAGAATCAGTGAGTGGGTATGTAGTTATTGGTGTTGGAGTGTCTATGGTTTTGCGAATGGCAGTCTGTAATTTAGATTGGGTGTATCAAAGGTTATATTAGGGTGTGAGGAGGTGCATCAGATTATCACGTGGATGATGTCATCAGTGATGTCATTTGAGATGTCATCAGTGATGTCATCAGTGATGTCACTGACCATGTCATGAGTGATGTAATATGTGACGTCATCAGCAGTGCATTGCGGGGCGCGAGTTATAGTTAGCTGAACTAACTATAACGGGGGAATTTCACGGGTTTTGTACGAGTGCAATGTCCAACTAACTATAACTGTCCCTCAAACCTATGGTTTTTTCAGTGAATTTCAAAGGTTTTTTAAATGCTAATTTCTAACTATAACTTATCTGAAACCTATGGTTTTTTCAGTGAATTTCAAAGGTTTTTTAAATGCTAATTCCTAACTATAACATGTCTGAAACCTACGGTTTTTTCAGTGAATTTCAAAGGTTTTGTAAATGACAATTTTTAAATGTATTAATTGTTATATTAATTTTTTTCATACTGATTTATTACATTTTTAGAATTTTTTTTTACATATTTTATTTTTTAAATTACATTGTAATTACATTATACATTACATTACACAAAATACTTTCTCAGAATGAATTACTTTAGTTTAAATACTTTGCACATAGGCAATAGACTTTTAAGTACAGTAGTTACAGTTGTTGCAATGGGCACCACATTTTCAAACACAATGCAACATTCAGCTCAATGTGAATTTCTAGTTAAATGCAATTAGTTACTTTATGGATTACTTTTCTAACCACAGGACTGGATCCTAGATTCAGTCCTGGTACATCTCCTGTAAACAGTTGAGTAAAAGCGTTTTGGTTACAGTCGTGATTTTTAAGGAATATTATTGTATTTTAAAAGTTGACACTTAGAAACTTTTCTCATAGAATCACCAATGTTATCCTATGGAAGGAAATTCACTTAGCAGGTAAAAACTGTTATCGTTACTTTTTCTTACTCAGTGTTGGATCCTGGATCCAGCACTGGTGCATCTCCTGTAAACAGTTGAAAGAATGCGTTTAAGTCATACAGGCGATTTTTAAGGAATATTTGTAGTTTGTGAAAATCGACACTTGTAAACTTTTCTGCTGAAAACCAGACAATGGATTCCTATGGAAGAAAATATAAGTTACTGGTAAGTACGGTTAAAATTACTTTTCAGGACCAGTACTGGGCTGAAAGATGCAGCACTGAGGTCTCTCCTGATAACAGGTGAGTAAATCGAAATTCGTATTTCGGCTGATTTTAGAGGAATATTTGTATGTTTCAAAAATCAACACTTAGAAACTTTTTCAGCAAAAAGCAGGCAATGATATCCTATGGAAGGAAATTCAAGTTACTGGTAAGTACGGTTAAAATTACTTTTCAGGATCAGTACTGGGCTCAAAGATGCAGCACTGAGGTCTCTCCTGATAACAGGTGAGTAAATCGGAATTCGTAGTTCGGCTGATTTTAGAGGAATATTTGTATGTTTCAAAAATCAACACTTAGAAACTTTTTCAGCAAAAAGCAGGCAATTATATCCTATGGAAGGAAATTCAAGTTACTGGTAAGTACGGTTAAAATTACTTTTGAGGATCAGTACTGGGCTGAAAGATGCAGCACTGAGGTCTCTCCTGATATCAGGTGAGTAAATCGGAATTCGTATTTCGGCTGATTTTAGAGGAATATTTTAAAGTTCCAAAACTCCACACTTAGAAGAATTTCCAAGTGAAACCAGTCAATGTTAGCCTATGGAAGGAAATTCAAGTTACTGGTAAGTACGGTTAAAATTACTTTTCAGGACCAGTACTGGGCTGAAAGATACAGCACTGAGGTCTCTCCTGATAACAGGTGAGTAAATCGGAATTCGTATTTCGGCTGATTTTAGAGGAATATTTTAAAGTTCCAAAACTCCACACTTAGAAGAATTTCCAAGTGAAACCAGTCAATGTTAGCCTATGGAAGGAAATTCAAGTTACTGGTAAGTACGGTTAAAATTACTTTTCAGGATTAGTACTGGGCTGAAAGATGCAGCACTGAGGTCTCTCCTGATAACAGGTGAGTAAATCAGAATTCGTATTTCGGCTGATTTTAGAGGAATATTTGCACAATGGTGAAGGGAGGGGGCGGGGCCTGAGGTGACATCTGTGCAAACGCGCCCCGTGGCGCGTTTTAAGTTGGGGGATTAAGTCCCCTTGAATCATGAGGGTCCCTACGGGCCAACTAGCCTACCAGGAACCTCCAGTATGCGCCAAGGGGCTGCGTTGCAGAGACATGTACAGAGGCCACACCCCTTTTTACACCTCTCTGCAACACAGCTCTGTGGCGCTTTCTGGACGTACCTGTTGGGCTAGTTGGCCCCCAGGGACCCTCAGGATTGAAGGGGATTTAATTCCCCATCTTAAAACGCGCCATGGGGCCTGTTTGCACACATGTCACCTGAAGCCCCACCCCTCCCTTCACCACTGTGCAAACGCGCCCCGTGGCGCATTTTAAGTCGGGGGATTAACTCCCTTGAATCCTGAGGGTCCCTGGGGTGCAACTAGCCCACCATATACCTCCAAAAAGCACCACAGAGCTGCGTTGCAGAGAGGTGTAAAAGGGGCGTGGCCTCTGTACACCTCTCTGCAAGGCAGCCCCTGGCGCATACTGGAGGTTCCTGGTGGGCTAGTTGGCCCCAGGGACCCCAGTATTCAAGGGGAATCGTTCCCCTCTGCAAACGCGCCAGGGGCGCGTTTGCAGAGTGGTGAAGGAAGGGGCGGGGCCTGCGGGCCCGATCGTTTTTTTTTTTTTCTCTGAAGGGGGCTGTGTGGCCCCCTTCCTTTTTCCTATTTTTAGGCCCTGGGGACCCCATCCCCCAGGGCCTTACCCCTTTATTTAATTAAATTTATTTAAAAACGGGAAGGGGTCGCATGGCCCCCTTCCCTGGGCCTGTATTGGCCCCGGGGACCCCATCCCCGGGGCATGGCCTCTTTTTTTTTATTTGGAGGGGGCTGCGTGGCCCCCCTCCTCAGGCCATTTAAGGCCCCGGGGACCCCATCCCCGGGGCCGGCCTTGCACTTTTTTTTTTTTTTACCTTTGGGGAGGGGGCTGCGTGGCCCCCTCCGTGGCCACTTATGGCCCCGGGGACCCCATCCCCCGGGGCCTGGCCTCTCATTGGGGACTGTGGGGGTCCCCAAACCCCCACAGTCCCGCCGGCTCCCCGTGTCCTACGGGAGCCGGCATTGCTTACACATGGGGAGCAGCTAACATGCTGCTCCCCATGTGGAAAGCAATCAGCTTTGGATATTGGAAGAGAGAGCAGGTTTCCTGCTCTCTCTTCCAATATCCAAAGCAGTTTGCAATGACAGGACGGGAGCCGCGAGGCTCCCGTCCTGTCATTGCAAACAGCAGTGTCCCGGGGGTAGGCACCCGGGACACTGCAGGAGCCGGCCCTGGGGGTGGCGGTCCCCAGGGCCACCACAGGCTCCAGGAGGGGGCCGCGCGGACCCCCTCCTTACATTTTGAAAGCCCCGGGGAGGTGGTGGTCCTCGGGGCTTGGGGGTCCAAAACGGACCCCCATTGTAATTTTTCTTAGTGCCCCGGGGAGGTGGTGGTCCCGGGCGTGTGGGGGCTGGAGCCCCCCACACAGGTTTTTCAAAAATAAAAGAAGCCCCGGGAGGTGGCGGTCGGCTGCGGAGGCTCAGAGCCCTCCGCACCATTACATAAAGCCCGGGGGTGGTCCCCGGGCTTGGAGGCCTGAGGCCCCCACACATACAATTAACCCCCCCAGCATGCCCCCGGGACTTGGCCCACCCGGGGCCAATTAACATCGAAGCGCGGGAGACCGCGCTTCGATTTTTTTTTCAGCAGGATTTGCCTGAGCGCATCCTGCCGATTTTAAAGAAAACATTTTTTGCCCAGGGGTCCTGTGGGACCCCTGGCAGACCTAGGGGTCAGGGTGTTTCTACCCTGCCCCCTTTGTGCGCTTTGCGCACTTGTTTCTGTCCCTCGGTTCTACCGAGGGATAAAATGGCTGCCAACACTTCCTGATTTGGAGTGTTGACAGCCAATTAGCATGCAGCTCGTGATCGGGAGGGTGCGCGAATCCGACGCGGCCATAGATATATCTATCTTTTTACTTTTGATTTTCTCAGCAACTACTGAACGGATTTACACCATTTAACAAAAGGGTTCTTTCTGAACCAAGAACTACCTCTTTGCCAAATTTGGTGTAATTCCGTTCAGCAGTTCGAGCTGTAGCCGTGTCTAAAGTTTCCTATGGAAAATTGCATGGGTAAAACGCGTTTTGGGACCCCCTTTTTCTCGGCCCCCGCTTGACGAATCCCCCGAGACTTTCAGGGTAGGAGCGGACCGGAGCGCCCCACAAAGTTTGAAAATTTTGCGAAGATACGTCAACCGGCAAGAGAGTTATTTCAAATAGAATGTCGCGGATTTCCTATGGATAATAGGTTGTAACTATAACTATCTACTGGCGACCGCCAGTAGATAATATATATATATATATATATATATAAATGGGCACAATACCTAAGACACAGTCTCAGGCACTTGACACAATTTTCAGATGACCGCTCCAGAAAAAGACATAATGCAACAAAGGAACTGAACATAAAACTCCAGATGTGGAATCCAGAACTGAACACCATAGGCCAAAGGTGGCCTCGATCTCTTAATACAAAACTGTAAATGAGGCATCTCATAACAGAAACAACATGCTAAAGAGACAGTCTGCCAAAAAAGGCCTTATAAGGCAGCATGTCGTTGTTGCCATGCTACTGTGTCTTATAACCTTTTCAGTGTAGCTCTTTCTAAGGGTCTAAATATTTGAAATGTGTTACAGTGCCAACACGACTTTGCAAGCATTATTCTCTAGCATATGAAATTACAATGTAGAAGAAACAGATTTTCTTTAGTTAACGAATGTTAAAAATTGGGATTCTGGTTGGCAGAGGTATGCACCCTGTGTAAGCAGTAACCACAATCCTAGTCAGGGTAAGTCACAAACACACCCTAAAATTACCCTGTGCTCACCCTCTAGTAGCTTGGCACAGAGCAATAAGGCTTAACTTAAGGGCAATGTGTAAAGTATTTGTGCAACGCTTCAAACAGTAAAAACTTAATTTATTAAATAAAACAAGACTAAAATGACAAAAATCTAATGAGTAGAAGTCAAGATAAAGATTTTTAAAGATTAATTGTGAAAATAGTGCTTAGAACCAATAAGCGCCTATGGGGTTATCTGGTTGCACTTGACTGGGGCAAAGTCAAGAGTTCAGGTTGACTGAAATGGAACACAGGCTGGGTACAGGGACCACACAAAAGGCCTGCTGAACAAAAGTGCCTTGATCCTGGTCGCAACAGCGAGATCTGGGTTGCAGCTGAACGATGCGTCGGTGTCGATCCAGCAGTCGAGGTGATGCATCGATTTTCTCCATGCAACAATGCCAATGTGCTAGTTCCGAAGACGAAGCACTGTCTCTGAGATGCGATGGTTGCAAAGCAAGTGTGCCGGGTTTCTCCACACAGTCAAGGGAATGCGCCAATCGTCTTGCTGCAATGGCAGTGATGTGGTGGTTCCGATGGCGATGCGCTGGTTCCAAGTACAATGCGCCAGTTCTGTTACCACAACAGAAACAATGCTTCAATTCTGCTTTCTGTGCAGAGGATGTGTCGGTTACACTGGAGCAAGCATCTGGGTCCACTTTCAATGGCCAGGCACAGGACCAGGGTGTAAGACTGTTGGAAATGGCCCTTTCTGCAGGGTCACCCCAAACATTTTGCCTTCCTCCTACCTTTTTGCTGAATTCATTTTTGCTGGCTTTACGACTCTGTGCACTTTGTCCCTGCTGACCAGTGCTAAAGTGCATGTGCTCAGGGTCTAAAATGTAATGGCATTTGGTTTGTCCATGATTGGCATTTTGATTTACTGAGAAGTCCCTAGTACAGTGCACTATATGTGCCCAGGGCCTGTAAATCAAATGCTACTAGTAGGCCTGCAGCACTGATTGTGCCACCCACATGAGTAGCCCTTTTAAAACATGTTCTCAGGCCTGGCACTGCAGAGCCTGTGTGTGCAGTTTTGAACTGCCATTTCGACCTGGCAAGTTCACCTACTTGCCGGGCCCAAACGTTCCCTTTTATTACATCTAAACAGCCGTGGTCCATGCAGGTAACAGCGGTGGGGCCGGGTAAGTGGGGATTTCGAGGGACGATGAAGAGGAAAGAAAAATTAATGATTTATTTAATTTTCCCTCGGCATCGTCCCTCGAAATCCCCCCTTACCCGGCCCCACCAAGGCGGGCCTGCACGGACCGCGGCTTTATCTAAGTCACCCCTAAGATAGGCCCTATTTAGCCCCATGAGCAGGGTGCAGTGTATTTAAAAGGTAGGATATGTGCTTTTTAGTTTTACATGCCCTGGTTGTGAAAAACTGCTAATTTCGTTTTTCACTACACCAAGAGCTATCTCTCCCATAGGTTAGCATTGGAGCTGCCTAGTAACGCTTTACAAGTGTAACTTCCAATTGGGAAAAGATAGTAGGAGTAAGTTTGGTGTCTGGTGGACTCACAATCTAAAATACATCTTTTAGTGAAGTTGTTTTTTAAATTGCAGGTCTAAAAATGCCACTTTTAGAAAGTTTATCGTTTGGTTTATTCGGTGCACTTGACAGATCCACCTTACGTAATCAATGCTTACAATGTTTCAGGGTGCTGGCAGGTATCACCCACTGATCTGGAGTGTAAATATAATGTCACTGAATGCACTGTGCCAGGTCTAGCCCTGTGTCTCCCTCCGCACTCCTTTTCATCCCATGACGTGTTGCGCTTTTTCTCCAAAAAGTATAATAATGTATTCTCAAATGAAGCATTTGTGTGAATAAACAATCTCCTGTTTATGAAATGTCATATAAATTGCTTACCCGTGATCTGAAATTCATATAATCCATAATTCCATGCCCATCAACTAATGCCAATCAAAATAGTATTCTACTGATGATAAGTTAATTTGGGTAATCCCTTGAAAGAGAATCCTTGATTCATGAAGATAATTCCTGTTCTCAGTCATGAAATGACAATAACTTCCTGTAAAAGTGTGTGTAATTGGACATTTAGACATCCAAGTATTATTGTAAAGAAAGTGATAATCAATAGTGATTTGTGTGAAAAGTTGATAAAATCGTGCTTATGTTTTAAAAGCTGCCTTGTGATAAGATCATGCATATGTCCGTTCCCGAGTGTTTAAACCTCTTTGCTCACCCTTGGTCGTTTTGAAGACTTAGGGCCTTATTTAGATCTCGAGCACAAATGTGACAGATATCCCGTGCGCCATATTACGATCACCATAGGATATAATGGGATCGTAATACGGTGGCCGGGATATCCGTCACGTGTGGGATGGAGTATTCTCCTCTGCCATGATCTAAATCAGGCCCTTAGTCACAATTTCACCGCCTGGAATCAAACTGTACTGTGTGCTGCTGCAAAATTAATGGGATTGTGTTATAAGATCATGCATATATCTGCTACCAAGTGTTTAACCGTTGGTACTCACCCTAGGTGGCTATAGGAGATTTAGTCACAATTTCACCACCCAGCATTAAACCGTACAGTGTACTGCTGTAAACCCCAGAAAGAGGTCTAGACATCTCCAACCATGATAACGAAACCATGTTCAAAATGAATTACATGCAAACATCAGTGCAAAGGATTTTCACTCATGTAGTGATCTAGACAATAAGGTGACGGTATCAACGTGTAAAAAGAGATTGTGTAAAGCTAAACCACTATTCAAAATCATGCTCACCTAACATCAGAGCTTAGAAGTTGCGTGTTTGTTGTGTGCCATCTTACCTTCGCTCTATTTTAAAAAGTTTATGACTCAATCGAAAAGAAAACAGGACTATTTCTTGTGGTAAAGGGTCTACCTACTCGATGGTCAGCCATTTTACAGTGAACTCCAGTGACGTAAACAAGAAGGTGCTCACGAATATCGGACACATTTCTTGAATCGATCAACTGATAAAATGTGTTAAATGATCAAAATGGTGGAATGTGTGTGTTTCTTAAGGTTGTTGTCGCTAAAAAGTATATAAGTGCTCTGTGGTAACACTGTGTGATCGTGTTGTTTGCCCAATCACAACTTAAAAAATATGGTTCTAGTAAAAGTAAGTGATGGCTGTGGTTGATGTTGTCAATTGATTCCTGTTATTCATACTACATTTTCACCATGTTATATCGATATACATTGTTATTACATATCATGCTCACCCCAATATTACATGAAAGTCCAAAATTCTAAACTTAATACAATCCACTTTAATTGATCTGTCACCGCCCTTGTGTCCAGGCGTGTTTGTTAATTCACATTATTTTCCATTTTCCAGTACAATCACTCGGCTTATATCGGTACCATGATGAAAGTTCTTCTGGTGTGTACTCTAGTCTGTTTCATTATTCTTTATAAAAACATGAGTATTCCATCCTGTCATTTAATCCAATGGGTTTCAAATTGTTAATCTTTTTTATCCAGTATAATTTTCTCATTAGTAAAATCTTACAGTTGTCAGTATTTTCACGAACAGTCACCTGTTCTAATATCGTGAATCTTAATTGACTGATGTTTTGACCCAATACATTGAAACGAGTGGCTACCGATGATTTGTCATTCTTCATCCTTATCTTGCTTTTGTCTTCAGTCAACCTTGTTTTGATTTTTCATTCTGTTTTCCCCATGTATGCTAAACTGTAGAGACATTTTAACATGTATGACACATTCTTTGTCTCGCAGGTCGCCTTGGTTCTTAACTCGATTTTGGTGCCTTCAGATGGGTGATTAATCTCTGATCCCTTTAATATGTTGTTGCAGTTGTTGCAATTATAACATGGAGTGGTACCTCTGGGTTTCATTTTATTGTCATTTGTTGTGTTGGTAGAATGTAACATCTCTTTAAGACTTTTGGATTGCTCATACGCAAACATTGGTATTTGATTAAATGTTCCCCTGAAATCTAATTCGGATTGCAACATCGACCAATATTTTTTAATTAATATATTATTTGGACCATTGTATTTTTGGTGGAGAATTTGGAAATGCATATCGTTCTTGTAAATTCCTTTGTGTGTTGTCTGTTAATCAGTAAATCAGGTCAGCTTCTTCTTTCTACCCTGCTCACAGCATCTTCTATGATGTTTTGTGAGTAGCCCCTTTTTAAAAAATCTTTTGTATATCATTGTCTATCTCATTTCGTACATTTCTGAATCTGCTGTTATTCTCCTGATTCTTAATAGTTGGGGGTATGGTGTTTTTTCAAAGAAAATTTGGGAAAACTTGTGAAGTGCAACAGGTTGTTCCGGTATGTGGATTTCACAAAATTTTCCGTTTTAAATCATCAGTTCTTGATTATTACTTTAAAATCCAAGAAAGTAATCTGGGTATCCTATACTTCATGTGTGAATTGTATGCATTCATCCATTGAGTTCAATTCTGTGATGGCATCCTCTAACTCTGCTCTGGTGCCTTTCCATAGTAAAAATATATCATCAATGAACCTCAGGTACATTTTTAAGTTGAATACTCACTTGATGCTGGTATAAATGTGGTCCTCCTGAAACATCTGCATGAACAGATTCACGTAGGAAGGGGCTGCACAGTTTCCCATGGATGTCTCTGTCAGTTGTATGTGAGGCTTATCCTCCCAATGGAAGTAACTGTGATAAAGTGTAAAATGTATTAGTTCCAGTAAAAAATATTTTCAGATCTTCATCTAGAGTGGAAATGGCCAAAGCTCGTTCAATGGCCGCCAGGCCAAACTATCAGGTATTGTTGTGTAAAGATATTTTACACAATGGTGCATAACAATATGTTTTCTTGATCCTCAATCTTGACTTGTTCTAATTTGTTAAGAAAATCTGTGATATCTTTCTCATATGATTTCCTTTATTGCATGCTTGGTTGTAAGTATTGATCTATGTTCTTCTCTACTGGTTCGTGGATGGATACCTTAGTTGACACAATGGGTCTTAATGGTGGGTTCCTGATTAGAACATCTGGCAATATTTTTAAATGATTTTTTTGACCACTGTACATTTGGTAGAGAACTTGGAAATGAATATCGTTCTTGTAGATTCCTTTGGGCGTTTGTTGTCAATCAGTAATTCAAGTCAGCTTCGTCTTTCTACCCTGTTCACAGCATCTTCTATAATGTTTTTTGGGTAGCCCCTTTTTTTAATTTTTCACATATCATTGTCTTTCCTATTCCATAGGTTTTTGAAATCGCTGTTATTCTCATGATTCGTAATAGTTAGGAGTATGAAAAGTATTTTTTCAAAGAAATTTGGTGAAAACATGTGAAGTGCAACAGGTTGTTCCAATCTGCAGATTTCACAAAAATGACAGTTTTGAATCGTCTGTTCTTGAGAATTACTTTAAAATCCCAAAAAGTAATCTGGGTATCCTGTATTTAATGTATGAATTGTATGCGTTCATCCACTGAGTTCAATTCTGTGATAGCATCCTCTAACTCCGCTCTGGTGCCTTTCCATAGTAAAAATATATCATCAATGAACCTCAGGTATATTTTTAAGTTGCCTACCCACTTGTTGCTTGTGTAAATGTGGTCCTCCTCAAACATCCTCATGAACAGATTCGCGTAGCAAGGGGCTGCACAGTTTCCCATGGAAGTCCCTGTCTGTTGCATGTAATGCTTATCCTCCCAATGGAAGTAACTTTGATAAAGAGTAAAATGTATGAGTTCCAGTAAAAATATTTTCAGATCTGCATCTAGAGTGGAAATGGTCAAAGCCCGTTCAATGGCCGCCAGGCCCAAATGATGAGGTAATGAAGTGTAAAGAGATTTTACGTCAATGGTGCATAACAATATGTTTTCTTGATCCTCAATCTTGACTTGATCTAATTTGTTAAGAAAATCTGTGGTATTTTTCACTTATGATTTAAATTGTTGTACGCTTGGTTGTAAGTATTGGTCTATGTATTTACCCATTGGTTCGTGGATGGATCCCTTGGTTGACATAATGGGTCTGAAAGGTGGGTTCTTGATGCCCTTGTGGATCTTTGGCAACAAATGTAGAGCAGAATAACCAGGAGTCAAACAAAATGCTAACTACTGATAATTTAGTGATAAACATATCGCAGAAATTTATAACACCTTTCCAACTCAACATTCTCCAAACAGGCACCTCTTTCGTACCAACGTATCGTTCCAATGAATTGGAGATTGACGCTTACTTTTACAAATTCATGAGAATTCTGAAATTACATCACTTTTTTGACAACATTGTAGGGGAACAAAAAAACAGGAAGGAGACTTAAGGGTACCTTAAGAGCTTGAAAGCCAAAAGCACATTTCAGGCTCCAATGAGTCACAAGACGTTAGATACGTTTGAAACCATGGTAAAGACAGAAATTACGAGCATTTTTCAAAGCAAGAAACAAAGTCTTTCCAATTTAACCAGCAAGGAACTAGGGACCATCAAACAAATGGCAAGAGATGAATCCATAGAATTTTGCATGGCAGACAAGGGCGGATCCTTAGTAATCATGGATAAACAGTTTTATGTGGACAACGTGAGAAGTCATATATCTGACACATCAACATATATGACCATCGAGGAAAACCCTACCAAAGAATTTGCTAATATGCTAGGAAGCATCTTAAAGAAGTAGACCAAGGACCCATTATTGATGAAGATAAACAATTTCTAACAGAGTCTTACCCACAGACTCCTTCAATACATATACCATTCTGTGCCTCTGCCTGTCTCTGAAATGCACGTCTGGGGTGGGGGGGAAGCTGGGTTTTGTGCATTTCCTCTAGACAGTCACACGCAAAGGGAGCTGAGGTGTGCCCTGCATATCCTGATGGCCCATCACCAGGCTGATATGTCTTCCTGAGCTAGAGTGAGAGGGAGGAGCTGACACTTGCACCTGAATAGGGATGTGCCTGTCTCCACACAAAGAGTTGCATATCCCCCTGTAGTGTGCCTGAAGCTAGGACCGGAAAGGGCAGGATCTTGTGCACTACAAAGACTGACACGGTATACTGAGAACACTTCTGGAACTGAAGACATTCTACCAGGACAAATAGCTGTTGTACTGCCACTTTGCTGCTTGCTTTGCTGTTTTGGCCTGCTGCGTCTTGCCTGAGAGTGAGAGGACTGGAGTTGACTCTCTACATCCTGCATCTCTAACAGTTCTCCAAGGGCTTGTTGGGCTTGCCTCCTGTTTCCGAAGTCTCAGGGATATCAAAGACTTCACCTGCATCTTGCTACCAGCATCTGGGCTCCTCTGCTGTGAGTCATGCTCTGCCAAGCGGTGCCAAATCCAGTACTGGGCCCTTGGAAGTGAGAGTTCGGTGCTGTAACCCAAGAAACCAACGCATCAACAGTAAAGCATCGATCGTAACCGGTGCATTTCTCAGCGATATTGACGTATCGCTGCTGCTTGCTCCGAAGCCATGGACACCACTCGCTGACTGTGCGACGCAACGATCTTGACCTACAACGCAGCCCCGACTTTGCTGACACAGCGCCTCCAAATCACCGCTGCTGTGTGAGTCTCAGACACCGCATCACAGACGTTTACATTACACTGTCCCCAGCTCCGACACATTCCCAGCCTACAGTCCAGAGGTTCGACACAACACCTTGGCCCGATGAACAACACTCTTGACATTGACGCATCAATGACATTGGCTGACCTTGGAAATGCCGCATTGCCTTCGACAGTGACACATACCCTCCTTTCTTCAACGTATCGTCCCTGAGCTTCGACGCATCCAAGTTACTGTCAGCGGATCTGTGTGACTCCTGTATCCAGCCCGTGCTCCGTAGCGGTCGTTCTGAACTTTTGTATTTGCTCTGATCAAGCATGACCAGATAGCCCCAGTTGGAGCTACTGATTACTAAGCACTGCATTTTGATTTAATCTTGCAAAATTCATATCTTGACTTGTGCATGGTGGATTTTTATTGTTTTGGTCTTGTTTTACTCAGATAAATATTGGCTATTTTTAGGTCGAGCCTAGCGGCAGCGCCCATCCACTACTCGCTCTGCGAGGCATGCAGTAGTCGAGTATGCTGTGGAAGCCTCACTTCTCTCCGCCCATATTTTTGATTGGCTGGTGTCATTGTCCTTGGCAAATGCCGGTTTCCGATTGATAATAAGGCTTGTTAGTCCCTCCTGGTTACCGCCCTGTCGCCATTTGTTACCTCCCGATGAGGACTGGATCTTTAACTTGTGGCGTTACACAATCTCCTTCATAAGTCGGTAAGCACTATTTTTTTTTTATTTGCAGCGCGGTGCGCTTTCACTTTAGCGGGCGTGCTTGTTTATTTAATTAATTTGCGGCGCGGACCGAAAGGGAGCGTTTCTACTCACTAATCTAACAAGCATTTGCAATGCAATAGGTCCCCCATTTACGCGAGTTCGAGCTATTGACATTGGAAATAACTGCCTTTTATTTTTGTTTTCGTTTTTAAAACATAAATTTAAAACATAAATAAAAGGCATTGTCATTTACAATGCCAATCGCTTCAACTCACGTAAATGCGAGACCTATGCATTGCAAATGCTTGTGTTTTTTTAAGCAGCACGGCCGCCCCGTAACACGGGCGCCTGCTTTCAATCACTTTCACTCTGCATTATCTCGTGTCTTTTTCAACACCCCCCCACCCCCCCAGTAAAATGGAATTAGAAAGAATTAGCGAATAAAGTCATGTGAATTCCAGGTAGCACATAATCGTGTGCTAATGGACTGAAGCTGACAACAGCACATCTGTGTTATGTGTCATCTGTACTAAGGCCACCTGACGGGTTGTTTTCAAAAGCCTGTTTTATTAACAACACCACCACCACCAATACCACCACCCCCACCAATACCACCACCATCAACACCACCAACAATACCTCCACCACTACCAGTACCACCACCACCAGTACCACCATCACCAGTACCACCACTACCAGTACCACCACCACCACCACTACCAGTACCACCACCACTACCAGGACCACCACCACCACCACTACCAGTACCACCACCACTACCACCACTACCAGTACAAACACTAGCAGTACCACCACCATCACTACCAGTACCACCACTACCACCAACACCAGTACCACCACCACTACTACCAGTGCCACCACCACCACTACCACCACCACCACAAGTACCACCAGTACCATCCCCACCAGCACCACCACCACCAGTACCACCACCACCACCACCAGGACCACCACCACCAGTACCACCACCACCACCAGTACCACCAGTACCACCACCACCAGTACCACCAGGATAACCACCACCAGTAAAACCACCACCGGTACCACCACCAGCCCCACCAGTACCAGTACCACCAGTACCAGTACCACCACCACTACCACCAGTACCACCACCATAACCACCAACACCAGTACCACCAGTACCACCACCAGTACCAACACCAGTACCACCACCAGTACCACCACCAGTACCACCACCAGTACCAACACCAGTACCACCACCAGTACCACCACCACTACCACAAGTACCACCACCACCAGTACCACCACCACCAGTACCACCACCACCACTAATACCACTACCACCACCACCCCCACCAGTGCCACCACCACCAGTACCATCACCAGTACCACTAGTACCACCACCACCACTACTACCACCCCCACCACCAGTACAACCACCACCAGTACCACCACCACCAGTACCACTACCACTACCACCACCAGTACCAACACCAGTACCACCACCAGTACCACCACCAGTACCACCACCACCAGTACCACCAGCACCATTACCACCACCACCACCAGTATCACTATCACCACCAGTACCACCAGTACTAGTACCAGTACCACCACCACCACTACCACCACCACCACCAGTACCACCACCACAACCACCAGTACCACCACCAGTACCACCAGTACCACCACCAATACCACCATCACCACCAGTACCACCCCCAGTACCACCACCACCACCACTACCACTACCACCACCACCACCACCAGTACCACCACTACCACCAGTACCACCACCACCACATCAGGACCACCACCACCAGTACCACCACCAGTACCACCACTACCAGTACCACTATCACTACCACCAACACCACCACTACCACCACTACCACCACCACCACCAGTACCACCAGTACCACCACCACCAGTACCACCTCTACCCCCACCAGGACAACCACCACCCGTACCACCACCAGTACCAGTACCATCACCACTACCACCACCACCACCAGTACCACCACCAGTACCACCACCACAACCACCAGTACCACCACCAGTACCAGTACCACCAGTACCACCACCAATACCACCATCACCACCAGTACCACCACCACCACCACTACCACCACCACCACCAGTACCACCACTACCACCAGTACCACCACCACCACCATCAGGACCACCACCACCAGTACCACCACCAGTACCACCACTACCACTACCACTACCACCAACACCACCACTACCACCACCACCACCAGTACCACCAGTACCACCACCACCAGTACCACCACCACCAGTACCACCTCTACCCCCACCAGGACAACCACCACCCGTACCACCACCACCACCACCAGAACCAGTACCACCAGTACCACCACCATTACCACCAGTACCATGACCACTAGTGCCACCACCACCAGTACCACCACCACCACCAGTACCACCACTACCAGTACCACCACCAGTACCACCACTACCACCAGTACCACCACCAGTACCACCACCACCAGTACCACCACAACCAGTACCACCACCACCAATACAACCAGTACCACCACCACCACCAGTACCAGTACCACCAGTACCACCACCACCAGTACTACCACCCCCACCACCAGTACAACCACCACCAGTACCACCACCACCAGTACCACTACCACCACCAGTACCAACACCAGTACCACCACCAGTACCACCACCAGTACCAGTACCACCCCCACCAGTACCACGACCACCACCACTAATACCACCACCACCAGTGCCACCACCACCAGTACCACCACCAGTACCACCACCACCAGTACAACCACCACCAGTACCACCACCACCACCACCAGAACCAGTACCACCAGTACCACCACCACTACCACCAGTACCATGACCACTAGTGCCACCACCACCAGTACCACCACCACCAGTACCACCACCACCAGTACCACCACCACCAGTACCATCACCACCACCACCACCAGTATCACCACCACCACCAGTACCACCACCACCAGTACCACCACCACCAGTACCATCACCACTACCATCACCACTACCACCACCAGTACCACCACCAGTACCACTACCACAACCAACAGTACCACCACCAGTACCAGTACCAGTACCACCACCAATACCACCACCAGTACCACCACCAGTACCGCCACCACCACCACCACTACCACCACCACCACCAGTACCACCACTACCACCAGTACCACCACCACCACCATCAGGACCACCACCACCAGTACCACCACCAGTACCACCACTACCAGTACCACTACCACTACCACCAACACCACCACTACCACCACCACCACCAGTACCACCACCACCAGTACCACCTCTACCCCCACCAGGACAACCACCACCCGTACCACCACCACCACCAGTACCAGTACCACCAGTACCACCACCACTACCACCAGTACCATGACCACCAGTGCCACCACCACCAGTACCACCACCACCACCACCAGTTCCACCACTACCAGTACCACCAGTACCACCACCAGTACCACCACCACCAGTACCACCACAACCAGTACCACCGCCACCAATACAACCAGTACCACCACCACCAGTACCAATACCACCAGTACCACCACCACCAGTACCACCACCAGTCCCACCACCACAACCACCACTACCACCACCAGTGCCACCACCACCAGTACCACTACCACCACCACCAGTACCACCACCAGTACCACTACCACCACCACCATCACCACCACCACCACCAGTACCACCACCACCAGTACCACCACCAGTACCACCACCACCATTACCATCACCACCAGTACCACCACCACCACCAGTACTACCACCTCCACCACCAGTACCAGTACCACCACCACCACCAGCACCACCACCAGTCCCACCACCAGTACCACAACCACCACCACCAGTACCACCACCACCAGTACCACCAGTACATGTACCACCAGTACCACCACCAATACCACCAGTACCAGTACCACCAATACCACCAGAACCAATACCACCACCAATACCACCAGTACCACCACCAATACCACCAGTACCACCACCAATACCAATACCACCAGTACCAGTACCACCACCAATACCACCAGTACCACCAACAATGCCACCACTACCACCACCAATACCACCACCACCAGTACCAGTATCACCAGTACCACCAGTACCTGTACCACAATTACCACTACCACCAGTACCACCAGGATCAGTACCACCACCAGTACTACCACCACCACCACCAGTACCACCACTACCAGTACCACCACCACCACCACCCCTACCACCACCAGTACCACCACCACCACTACCAGTACCACCACCACTACCACCACTATGAGTACCACCACTACCAGTACCACCACCACCACTACCAGTACCACCACCACTACCACCACTACCAGTACAACCACTACCAGTACCACCACTACCACCACCACTACCACCACTACCACCACCACCAGTACCACCACCATCAGTACCATCACCACCACCACCACTACCACCACCACCACCAGTACCACCACCACCAGTACCACTACCACCAGTACCAGCACCACCAGTACTACTAGTACCAGTACCACCGCCACCAGTACCACCAGTACCACCACCACCAGTAACAGTACCACCAGTACAACCACCAGTACCACCACCGCCAGTACCACCACCACCAGCACCACCACCAGCACCACCAGTACCACCACCAGTACCACCACCACCACCAGTACCACCACCACCAGTACCATCAGCACCACCACCACCAATACCACCACCACCACCAGTACCACCACCACTACCAGTACCAGTACCACCACCGATACTAGTACCACCACCAGTACCAGTATCACCAGTACCACCACCACCAGTACCACCACCACCACCAGTACCACCACCACCAATACCACCAGTACCACCAGTACCAGTACTAGTACCACCAGTAACAGTACCACCAGTACCACCACCAATACCACCACCACCAATATCACCAGTACCAGTACAACCACCAGTATCAGTACCACCAATACCTCCAGTACCAGGACCACCACCAATACCACCAGTACCACCACCAATACCACCAGTACCACCACCAATACCAGTACCAGTACCACCACCAATACCACCAGTACCACCACCAATACCACAACTACCACCACCAATACCACCACCACCAGTACCAGTTTCACCAGTACCAGTACCACCAGTACCACTACCACCAGTACCAGTACCACCAGTACCAGTTCCACCAGTACCAGTACCACCACCACCACCACTACCAGTACCACCACCACCACTACCAGTACCACCACCATCACCACCACTACCAGTACCACCACCACCACAACCACTACCAGTACCAGCACCACTACCAGTACCACCACCACCACCACCAGTACCACCACCAGTACCAGCAGTACCACCACCACCAGTATCACCACCACCACTACCACCACCACCAGTACCACCACCACCAGTACCAGTACCACCAGTACCACCACCACCAGTACCAGTACCACCACCATTACCACCAGTACCAGTACCACCACCAACAGTACCACCACCACCAGTAACAGTATCATCAGTACCCCCACCACCACCAATACCACCACCAGCAGTATTACCACCACCAGTACCACCACCAGTACCACCACCAGTATTACCACCAGTACCAGTACCACCACCACCACCAGTACCACCACCAGTACCACCACCAGTACCACCACAACCACCACCACCAGTACCACCATCAACACCAGTATCACCACCAGTACCACCAGTACCACCAGTACTACCACCACCAGTACCACCCGTACCACCACCACCAGTACCACCACCACCAGTACCACCACCACCAGTACCACCACAACCACCAGTACCACCACCACTACCACCACCACCACCAGTACCACCACCAGTACCACCACCAGTACCACCAACACCACCACCACCAGTACCAGTACCACCAGTACCACCACCAGTACCACCACCACCACTAACAGTACCACCACCAGTACCACCACCAGTACCACCACCAGCAGTACCACCACTAGTACCACCAGTACCACCACCACCAGTACCACCACCACCAGTACCACCAGTACCAGTACTACCAGTACCAGTACTACCAGTACCACCAGTATCACCACCACCACCAGTACCACCACCAGTACCACCACCACCAGTACCACCACCACCAGTACCACTACCACCACCACTACCACCACCAGTACCACCACCACCACCAGTACCACCACCACCAGTCCCACCTCCACCAGTACCACCACCACCAGTACCACCACCAGTACCACCACCACCATTACCACCACCAGTACCACCACCAGTGCCACCAGTACCACCACCACTACCACCAGTACCACCACCACCACCAGTACCACTACCAGTACCACCACCACCAGTACCACCACCACCACCACCAGTACCACCACCACCACCACCAGTACCACCACCACCAGTACCACCAGTACCACCACTACCAGTACCACCACCACCACCACCACCCCTACCACCACCACCACCAGTACCACCACCACCACTACCAGTACCACCACCACTACCACCACTATGAGTACCACCACTACCAGTACCACCACCACCACTACCAGTACCACCACCACTACCACCACTACCAGTACAACCACTACCAGTACCACCACTACCACCACCACTACCACCACTACCACCACCACCAGTACCACCACCATCAGTACCATCACCACCACCACCACTACCACAACCACTACCAGTACCACCACTACCAGTACCACTACCACCAGTACCAGCACCACCAGTACTACCAGTACCAGTACCACCGCCACCAGTACCACCAGTACCACCACCACCAGTAACAGTACCACCAGTACAACCACCAGTACCACCACCGCCA
The DNA here is from genome assembly GCA_963921515.1 of Calotriton arnoldi. Taxonomy (NCBI): domain Eukaryota; kingdom Metazoa; phylum Chordata; class Amphibia; order Caudata; family Salamandridae; genus Calotriton; species Calotriton arnoldi. The sequence continues at coordinate 99,589 of CAWUFW010021643.1, forward strand.
GTACCACCACCACCAGCACCACCACCAGCACCACCAGTACCACCACCAGTACCACCACCACCACCAGTACCACCACCACCAGTACCATCAGCACCACCGCCACCAATACCACCACCACCACCAGTACCACCACCACTACCAGTACCAGTACCACCACCGATACTAGTACCACCACCAGTACCAGTATCACCAGTACCACCACCACCAGTACCACCACCACCACCAGTACCACCACCACCAGTACCACCAGTACCACCAGTACCACCAGTACCAGTACTAGTACCAACAGTAACAGTACCACCAGTACCACCACCAATACCACCACCACCAATATCACCAGTACCAGTACAACCACTAGTATCAGTACCACCAATACCTCCAGTACCAGGACCACCACCAATACCACCAGTACCACCACCAATACCACCAGTACCACCACCAATACCAGTACCAGTACCACCACCAATACCACCAGTACCACCACCAATACCACAACTACCACCACCAATACCACCACCACCAGTACCAGTTTCACCAGTACCAGTACCACCAGTACCACTACCACCAGTACCAGTACCACCAGTACCAGTTCCACCAGTACCAGTACCACCACCACCACCACTACCAGTACCACCACCACCACTACCAGTACCACCACCATCACCACCACTACCAGTACCACCACCACCACAACCACTACCAGTACCAGCACCACTACCAGTACCACCACCACCACCACCAGTACCACCACCAGTACCAGCAGTACCACCACCACCAGTACCACCACCACCCTACCACCACCACCAGTACCACCACCACCAGTACCAGTACCACCAGTACCACCACCACCATCAGTACCAGTACCACCACCATTACCACCAGTACCAGTACCACCACCAACAGTACCACCACCACCAGTAACAGTATCATCAGTACCCCCACCACCACCAATACCACCACCAGCAGTATTACCACCACCAGTACCACCACCAGTACCACCACCAGTATTACCACCAGTACCAGTACCACCACCACCACCAGTACCACCACCAGTACCACCACCAGTACCACCACAACCACCACCACCAGTACCACCATCAACACCAGTATCACCACCAGTACCACCAGTACTACCACCACCAGTACCACCCGTACCACCACCACCAGTACCTCCACCACCAGTACCACCACCACCAGTACCACCACAACCACTACCACCACCACCACCAGTTCCACCACCAGTACCACCACCAGTACCACCAACACCACCACCACCAGTACCAGTACCACCAGTACCACCACCAGTACCACCACCACCACTAACAGTACCACCACCAGTACCACCACCACCAGTACCACCACCACCAGTACCACCACTAGTACCACCAGTACCACCACCACCAGTACCACCACCACCAGTACCACCAGTACCAGTACTACCAATACCAGTACTACCAGTACCACCAGTATCACCACCACCACCAGTACCACCACCACCAGTACCACCACCACCAGTACCACCACCACCAGTACCACTACCACCACCACTACCACCACCAGTACCACCACCACCAGTACCACCACCACCAGTCCCACCACCACCAGTCCCACCACCACCAGTACCACCACCAGTACCACCACCACCATTACCACCACCAGTACCACCACCAGTGCCACCAGTACCACCACCACTACCACCAGTACCACCACCACCACCAGTACCACTACCAGTACCACCACCACCAGTACCACCACCACCACCACCAGTACCACCACCACCACCACCAGTACCACCACCACCAGTACCACCAGTACCACCATCACCAGTAACAGTACCACCAGTACCACCACCACCACTATCAGTGCCACCACTACCACCAGTACCAGCACAACCACCAGTACCACCACCACCACCACCAGTACCACCACCACCAGTACTACCAGTACCACCACCACCAGTACCACCAGTACCAGTACCACCACTACCAGTACCACCAATATCACCACCACCACCAGCACCACCAGCACAACCAGCAGTCCCACAAGTCCCACCACCACCATCACTATCACCACCAGTACCACCAGTACCACCACCAGTACCACCACCACCAGTATCACCACCAGTACCAGTACCACCACCACCAGTACCACCACCACCAGTACCACCACCACCAGTACTACCACCACCAGAACCACCACCACAACCACCAGTACCACCACCACTACCACCATAACCACCAGTTCCACCACCACCAGTACCACCAACACCACCACCACCAGTTCCAGTAACACCAGTACCACCACCAGTACCATCACCAGTACCACCAGTACCACCACCACCACCAGTATCACCAGTAGCAGTACTACCAGTACCAATACCACCAGTATCACCACCACCACCAGTACCGCCAGTACCACCACCATTACCACCACCACCACCACCAGTACCACCAGTACCACTACCACCACCAGTACCACCACCAGTACCACCTCCACCAGTACCACCACCACCAGTCCCACCACCACCAGTCCCACCACCACCAGTCCCACCACCAGTACTACCACCACCAGTACCACTACCACCAGTACCACCACCACCATCACCAGTACCACCAACAGTGCCACTAGTACCACCACCACCAGTACCAGTACCACCACCAGTACCAGTACCACCACCACCAGTACCACCAGTAACAACACCACCAGTAGCACCACCACCAGTACTAGTGCCACCACTACCACCAGTACCACCACCACCAGTACCACCACCACCAGTACCACCACCACCAGTACCACCACCAACAGTACCACCACCACCACCAGTACTACCACCAGTACCACCACCACCAGTACCACCAGTACCACCACCAGCAGTACCACCAGTACCACCAATACCACCACCAGTACCACCACCAGTACCACCACCACCAGCACAACCAGCAGTCCCACCACCAGTCCCACCACCATCACTACCACCACCAGTACCACCAGTACCACCACCAGTACCAGTACCACCACCACCAGTATCACCACCAGTACCAGTACCACCACCACCAGTACCACCAGTACCACCAGTACCACCACCAGTACCACCACCACCAGTACCAGCACCACCAGTACTACCACCACCAGTACCATCACCAGTACCACCACCACCAGTACCACCACCACTAACAGTACCAGCACCAGTACCAGCACCAGTACCACCACCAGTACCAGCACCACCACCAGTACCAGCACCACCACCAGTACCAGCACCACCATCATCAGTACCACCAGTACCACCACCACCAGTACCAGCACCAGCAGTACCACCACCACCACCAGTACCTCCACCAGTGCCACCACCACCACCAGTACCACCACCAGTACCACCACCACCAGTACTACCACGAGTACCACCAGTACCACCACAACCACTACCACCACCACCAGTACCACCACCAGTACCACCACCAGTACCACCACCACCAGTACTACCAGTACTACCACCACCAGTACCACCACCAGTGCCACCAGTACCTTTACCACCAGTACCACCACCACCAGTACCAGCACCAGCAGTACCAGCACCAGCAGTACCACCACCACCACCAGTACCTCCACCAGTGCCACCACCACCACCAGTACCAGTACAACCAGTACCACCACCACCAGTACTACCACGAGTACCACCAGTACCACCACAACCACTACCACCACCACCAGTACCACCACCAGTACCACCACCAGTACCACCACCACCAGTACTACCAGTACTACCACCACCAGTACCACCACCAGTGCCACCAGTACCTTTACCACCAGTACCACCACCACCAGTACCACCACCAGTACCACCTCCACCACCAGTACCACCACCACCAGTGCCACCAGCACCACCACCACCAGTACCACCACCACCAGTACCACCGCCAGTACCACCACCACCACCACCAGTACCAGTACCACCAGTACCACTACCACCAGTACCAGTACCACCAGTACCACCACCACCACCAGTACCACCACCACCAGTATCAGTACCACTACCAGTACCACCACCACCAGTACCACCACAAGTACCACCACCAGTACCACCACCACCACCACTAGTACCAGTACTACCACCACCAGTACTACCACGAGTACCACGAGTACCACCACCAGTACCACCACCAGTACCACCACCAGTACCACTACCACCAGTACTACCAGTATCACCACCAGTACCACCACCACCAGTACCACCACCACCAGTACCAGTACCACCAGTACCACCACCACCACCACCAGTACCACCACCAGTACCACCTTCACCACCAGTACCACCACCACCACCACCATTAACAGCACCACCACCAGTACCACCACAACCAGTACCACCACCACCAGTGCCACCACCAGTACCACCACCACCAGTACCGCCACCAGTACCACCACCAGTACCACTACCACCACCAGTGCCACCAGCACCACCACCACCAGTACCACCACCACCACCAGTACCACCACCACCAGTGCCACCAGCACCACCACAACCAGTACCACCACCACCACCAGTACCAGTACCACCAGTACCACCACCACCAGTACCACCAGTACCACCACCACCACCAGTACCACTGCCAGTACCACCAGTACCACCACCAGTACCACCACCAGTACCAGTACCACCAGTACCAGTACCACTACCAATACCACCACCACCAATAACCACCACCACCAGTACCACCAACAGTCCCACCACCAGTCCCACCACCACCAGTCCCACCACCAGTACCACCAGCACGAGTACCACCACCAGTACCACCACCACCAGTACCACCACCACCACCAGTACCAGTACCACCACCACCAGTACCACCACCACCAGTACCACCAGTACCACCACCGCCAGTACCACCAGTACCACCACCGCCAGTAACAGTACCACCAGTACCACCACCACCAGTACCAGTGCCACCACTACCACCAGTACCACCACCAGTACCACCACCACCACCACCAGTACCACCACCACCAGTACCACCACCATCAGTACCACCACCACCACCAGTACCACCACCACCAGTACTACCAGTTCCACCACCAGTACCACCACCACTGGTGTCACCAGTACCACCAGTACCACCACCACCACCAGTACCACCACCAGTACCACCACCAGTACAACCAGCAGTACCACCACCAATACCACCACCACCACCAGTACCACCACCCCCACCATCACTAGCACCACCAGTACCACCACCACCAGTATCACCACCAGTACCACCACCACCAGTACCAACACCAGTACCACCACCACCAGTACCACCACCACCAGTACTACCACCACCAGTACCACCACCAGTACCACAACCACCAGTACCACCACCAGTACCACCACCAATACCACAACCAGTACCACCACCACCAGTACTACCAGTACCACCACCACCAGTACCACCACCAACAGTACCACCACCAACACCAGTACCTCCACCACCATCAGTACCACCACCAGTGCCACCAGTACCACCACCACCACCACCAGTACCACCACCAGTACCACCACCACCAGTGCCACCACCAGTACCACCACCACCACCAGTACCACCAGTACCACCACCACCAGTACCACCACCACCAGTACCACCAGTACCACCAGTATCACCACCACCAGTACCACCACCACCAGTACCACCACCAGTACCACCAGTACCACCACCACCAGTACCACCACCACCAGTATCACCAGTACCACCACCAGTACCACCTGCACCACCAGTACCACCACCACCACCAGTACCACCACCACCAGTACCACCACCACCAGTACTACCACCAGTACCACCACCACCAGTACCACCACCAGTACCACCACCAGTACCACCACCAGTACCACCACCACCAGTGCCACCAGCACCACCACCACCAGTACCACCACCATCAGCAGTACCACCAGGACCACCAGTACCACCACCAGTACCACCACCAGTACCAGTACCACCAGTACCAGTACCACCAGTACCATTACCACCAGTACCACCACCAATACCACCACCACCAATATCCACCAGTACCACCACCAGTACCAGTACCACCAATACCATCAGTACCTATATCACCAGTACCATCATCAATATCACCAGTACCAGCACCAGCACCAATACCACCAGTACCAGTACCACCAATACCACCACTACCACCACCAATACCACCACCACCAGTACCAGTAACACCAGTACCAGTACCACCAGTACCAGTGCCACCAGTACTACCACCACCAGTGCCACCAGTACCAGTACCACCACCACCACCACCACTACCAGTACCACTACCACTGCCAGTACCACCACCACCAATACCACCACCACCACCAATACCACCACCACCACCTCAGCGCCTCTCGCTCACTAGTAATAGCAGGGGCACTGTACGAGGCTGGAGCTGTAGCTGAGACCATCCCTCCCTCACTCCATGCATGCCATAAAGCACAGCCTGCCCTGCACCAGGAAGTGAAGCCATGGCACTACTACAGCTGGAGTGTTTATTAGGCCAAACATAGCAATGACATTACGCAATGCCACACTGCACACTCAAATCACGGAGAGGGCAGGAAATAGCCCACCCTCCTGCTCTTCCTCCTGAGCCGTGACAGTGAAATCACAGTGGGAAAGGTGTTGGAGCGCTTTGTTAGTGTTTATAGCTTGGATCATACGTGACTCTCACTTCACACTTTGTGTCTGTGTAATTTACAACACTTACACATCTTCTTCACTGCACTATTTATCACTACTTTGAAGACGTCGCAGGCTGGTCTGTTCCTCTGATATTTACAATCTAACAAGCGGTCGAGAAGGCCTTTTATTGCAATGCAATAGGTCTCGCATTTGCGAGAGTTTAAGCTATTAGTATTGTAATTGATAATGCCTTTTATTTATGTTTTAAAACCCAAAACATAAATAAAAGGCATTGTCATTTACAATGGCAATAGCTCAAACTCGCGTGAATGCGAGACCTATTGCATTGCAAATGCTTGTTCTAAACTGGTGTGGAGTACTTTTGTGATGTTTTCACTGTGTTACTCTGTGTGGGTCCACAAGTACTTTACACATTGCCTCTTTAGTTTAGCCTTACTGTTTTGTGCCAAGCTACCAGAGTGTGAGCACAGGTAAACTTTTAGTGGGTACTACACTTATATTGACTAGGACTGTGGTTCCTGCTTGGACAGGGTGCAAAACTCTGCCAACAAGAAACCCAATTTCTAACAAAGACTGTTATGTCCCTGAGTCTTCAAATCAGGAGGCTGGTCAGCTAGCCCGTGGAGTCACTCTGGGTTTAGTGATGGAGGTCCAGTCTTTTACCTATTTAGAGAGCTGCAGGCAGTAGGACAGCAAAGGAAGGCAGCAGTCTTCTAGAGCAGCTGTCCAGCACAGGGGCAGTCCTTAAGCACAGCAGTTCTTTCTGGCAGAGTGGTTTCAGGTGCAGATGTGTACTGAGTTGGTAGGGTCGGATGTCCAGTACCTATATCCAGTTGCGCCTTTGAAGAGGGATGACTTCAAAGAAGGGTCTTTGAAGTATACAGAGGTCCTTTCTTCCTGCCCTGTCTCCAGACTCACTATAGTGGGGTATGCAGCCCTTTGTGCACAGCCTATTCAGGTGTAAGTGTGAGGCTGTGCCCAGCTCCTCCCTCCCATCCTCCTAGGAAGATCCAAGAAGTCACACCCAGGTTCCCTTTGTGTGTGGCTGTCTAGCGGGAATACACAAAGTCCAGCTGTCACCCAGCACAGCAAGTGATCCAAGACAGTCAGCAGACACCAAATGGCTTAGCGCAGGAAAATTCCTAACTTTCTAAAAGTGTCATTTTCAGAACAGTAACAACAATTTCAACTTTACCATTAAAGAGGATTTATCATTACCATTCCATAGTTACTAAACATGACAGATCTGCCTTCTCTGAGTTAGGAATTACAGCTTATTACATGTAATAAGGAATCCCCAATTTAACCTATGAGAGGGGTAGGCATCTCAGTAGTGAAAAACGAGTTTGGGAGTTTTCACTACCAGGACATGAAAAACTTAAAAACACATGTCCTACCTATTCGTTACATAGAACCCTGTCCTATGGGCTACCTAGGGACTACCTTAGGGATGATTTATATGTAATAAAAGGGGAGTTTTAAGGCTTGGCAAGGTGTATTAAATGCCAAGCCAACATGGTAAACTGCACACACCGGCTCTGGAATGGCAGACCTGAGACATGCTTAAGGGCTACTTGAGTGGGTGGCACAAGCAGTGCTGCAGTCATTTGTTCTTTTTGCAGTCCCACTAGTAGCATTTAATGTACAGGTCCTGGGCACATCTAGTGCACTGTACTAGGGACTTATAAGTAAACTAAATGTGCCAATTGTGAATAAATCAATTAAACCATGTTTAGGGGAGAGAGCACATGCACTTTAGCACTGGTTAGCAGTGGTAAAGAACTCAGAGTCCTAAGCCAACAAAAAGAAATCAGCAAAAATATGAGGCAAGCAGGCAAAAAGTTTGGGGAAGACCTCCCTTAGGCTGTCAGGTGTGTCAACAAATGAATATATTATGGTAGGCCTTGATTGACTTCTAGCAGGGGTTCCACCAGCAGTCAATCAATAGTTCTCCCACCTGTAAATGAGGAGGAGAAACCTTGGGTTGTGTGGTTGTGAGCTCCACAGATTTGCAGCAGGGCTCGCACTCTGCCAAACGTTAAACAATGCCCTGAGTGTCTTCATAGAACTAGCGTACCGAATGTCTGGTGAATCATAAGTGATGCTATTGACTATGACCTTCCACCCGTGTTTTTCTGAAGTGATCCTTCACCATGTGGCTAGCTTCAGTGTGTTATGAATCATTAAAGAACAGTTATTTGTCCTTCTTCAGTGCTGTGACAATTTACTAGGCTTACCTGATTTCTTAAAAAATGCTTAATAATTACTTTTCCAATAACTACTCCAACAATAACTCAACATATTTATAAATGCTCACACAGTAGTCCTCATGGTCACCCAGCATCAATGGCCTCACCATTCTGTTTCGTAGATAGGGATTTATGGATGATTTACATATAGAAATGCCTTAATATGGTAAGTTTAACAACAAGAACAAACATTGAAAGTGTCTGTGTGAACCCTTTAAACATTTTCAAATCAGTAAGATACTCAGCTCTGTCTTAAGGCCTGATTATGATCTTGGCGGGTGGGTTACTTCATCACAAGGGTGACGGATTTCCCGTCCGCTGAAATATAAATCCTACAGGATACAATGGGATTTATATTTCGGAGGATGGGATATCTGTCACGGTAGCGACGGAGTAACCCGTCTGCCAAGATCGTAATCAGGCCCTTAGTTCTTCTCTATCCATGTTGCTATTTGATGAGGATTGTGTTGCTAACCCATCCTCCATTCACTAAAGTTAGCTCATCTTTTCTCTTTGCCGGGCAAATTTTAACCCTGCATTTTCTAAGTAGCACTAATATTTTTTTTCTCCGTTCTCTTTATTTCCGCTTGAAATGAACTTTTTACTCTGTTCAACATCATTGGTTGACTCTGAAAATTGCATATTTGCATCTCTTGGTCTGACTTACAGAGCTTACGGAGGTTTTCTCCAGACAAAAGATGGCCTTAAGCCAAAAACAATCTGTAGTACCGCCTCTCAATAAAACGCCGTCACAATATGTGGATGAAAGGAGCTTTATCCTCAGCAACCATGACCCCCGGCAGCATCAGGACAATTATCCTCAATAGAACTGTGCAAATCCACTCGAACATTCTATGTTCCACATGCAACTGTGCCTGACGTTAAAGGCATTGTTGACATCACCACACAACCTTTCATAAATCAGGCCTTCTATGTTAATTTATTTTGCTTTCTTAGTTTAATAAACTCATTTTGTGATGCACTTATGGAGTCTTAAAAATTTACAGAGCCTTTCTATTTACCCACTTCTTCATTCATCACATGGAACCATTTTTTCACAAATGTTGTTCAGCAAAAATATACTTTTCAAATTAAATATCTTGATTGTTCTTGGCCATCTGTTTCCATCCCTCAGGATGGAACTTTAGGATTACTGACCTAAGGTTCGCTAACACTTCTTTATTTGAAATGTTTTCTACCTTTTGTTCCAATAAAGTGTAAAGTTGCTTTCCCCTTGTATCATTATTTTCCTTTAAGTGTAAGATCAAATAATTTGCCAGCAACTGTGGGACTGATACGCAAAAACATATTTTAAATTCAAACTTTACTCCTGCTAGGCTTCTTATAGGTTTCTTCCTACATTTTGAGTGGATTTATATTCATGTGCTTAAAGCAGTAATTTTTTTCAGCTGGCTAATCTGCCAGTTTATAGCTTTTTACGTGGTGAATTAATTTTGTCAATTCTTTTTCACCAAGATGAAATATTTTTCCTGTGGAGAAACCCTTCCAGCTTTGCACCAAGCCAATATGGGACTGAATGCGTATTTTTCTCACCCCATCTACCCACGTACTCTAATCTTTTGTGTAGTAGTTTTTTTTTGGGGGGGGGGCAATTGGGTGGGTAAAAGAATCCAGTGAAAATATTTTGAACGCTCAAAAGCTTTGTGGACGTTTACCACATTTCCGATGGACATTCTCCTGTCCCTCCCCTGCAACACCCATGGTCCCTTCCCCTCTACCCTCTACCCTTAACCCTAAACTCATTGCAGTGGAAAATATTTCATACTTGCAAATTCGCTGCTTCAAAGACACTATATATGTTCATAAAATTCCACAAATGATGATTCTGTGAATCAGGGTCTGGCATTATTTGCATTCAATCCTAAGCGTATCGCCCATGGTGGCCAAGAATCTTGTTTTTGCCAGTGCTGATATTTTTGCAGTACTTTCTCATTCACAACCTTTTCCTTGCTTGGTGGTTTTCCCTCAATTAAAGTCTGAAATTGACTGTTTTTCAATATACCCCTAACATATTTCACCGCCGTCCCCATCCCCTTTCATTACTTACCTCCTCTCCATGGTGTGTGGCCTTGTATAGATCTATTATATTTGCATTCAATAGGTTTGTGTACCTACTGGCAGTGATGTTGATGCTATTAAACATTTTTTTGCTTCATCTTGTCAGTGATTAGGACCTTTTAACGTGCTCATAGGCATTAGTATCAACTCTGCACTGAAACAATGCTTCTCAGTGGCCACCACTCCAGCTTGGAAGTCCCTGCTCCAGAACTAAGGAAACACATCTCACTCATGAGCTTCAAGAAGCAACTCAAAACAAACCTCTTTTGGTAGTTTGTAGGCGGACCCACAGAAATTTCCCCCTGGGGTAGCTTTGCTCCCCAGCATCCTGTCTCAGATTTACTAAAAAATCGGGCAATGCAGTACTACATGAAAATACAGTGTTGCGTTGCTTGATGAGCAAAGTGGACATTACATCTCCATTTCCTACAGGGATGTGGGAAGAGTAACTCCTCCTACAGAAAATTATTTTCCATATGAAGAAAGAAATTAAAAAATGTGACATGTTCATTTACCATAACTGAGCATTTGTGGAGTTTCCAGGATATAGACATTTGATTATCTAATGTTAGGGAATACACATGTAGATGAGAGAAGGGAAAAAATGACTTTCCTTACTGTAAGCCTTCTACTTCAATGAAAAGGAGTCTGAAATCTCTGCAAGTCGTAGGCTTACACAATTACTGCAACATTCCAGTATCTTTGTAATTCGGGCTCTGTGAAAGCTTGAACAGTTATGGAAACAATAATGTATGTCTTATTAGAATATTTGAATGTTGAGTGCTCCATTGAAGACAATAGAGCAGCAGCGGCCTATGTAAACTGATATAGGCCCGCTGCTATCAACATTTTAATGTCCTAATACACAGCCTATGACGTTCTCTTTCCCCTGCCTCTCGGAAATACATTAATTAGTACATTAATTAGGCAGACAAAAGCGAAAGGGAGAGGCTGTGCCGGAGGACACACGCAACCTTCACCCTTCCTTCCTCCTGTAGCTTAGTGTCACTGGGTCTTCAGAAGGAGGGAGGGTGAATGCTGCTCAGCTCCTGGGTCTCCCTGGCTTGGCTGATCTACAAAAAGCAGTTCAGCCAAGCTGTGGAGAACCAGGGTCTGACTTAAACCCCCTTTCACAGCTCTTGCAGTGAGAGCTATGGCTCTGCGCTTGACTGTTAACTGTGCAACAATCACAGCAAGAGCTGAGAACAAAGGCTTCAGGAATATCAACCCCCTCTGGCTCTGAAAGACCTTTGTTTTTTAATTAGAACATTCTGCACTCAAGGCGCGGAATGTTCTAATAGCTTTGTAGCACGCCGTAGATGGGCTATACCAGCCATTAAAGGCCCACTCCCTTGTTAAAGTCCCTCACCTTTGGCTCAGGCCTTTAACGCTGGAGCAGGCCTTTAATGTTCAGTATAGCCTGCCCTGGCGGGCTATAATGAACATATGTTTCAGTGGGAGAATATCAATCTCAGTGCCTAATTTCAGCCAGTGGTTTCCGGTGCTCGACACTAGCACTTAATTGTCAACATTGACACTTCTGACAGTCTGCCACATGGTGGCGCTGTCCATCTAATTTAGAGACAAGCACAACAACAGTTGTTTATTAATTCAATATACATTAAAAATTACTAATACCTGCTGCCAAAGCCTTTCATATAGCTTTAGGAGGCTGGAATAGTCAGCATTGTCATACTTGTAGGAGTGTGGAAGTTAGTTGTGTTGTTAGTGTAATTGGCAGCACTGACAGCGCCAATAGGAGGTGCAAGTGGAAGTGGCCTCCTGACGAGGGCACTGTCACTTATGTTTTTGACAAATTAAGCACTGAACAAGCTGCTGTTGAAGCTAGGCATTTTGTCATGCATTACATAGGCCTGATTCCAAATTAGGTGGTACATTTTGATCCCTGTGCAAACCAATGTTTGTAGTGGAATGAAAATTCTGAGATTTGCTGCACTGCTACATTTTATTGGTGAATATTGTCAGTTCAAAAATTCCAAAATCTACCACATTAAAATCATGCGTTTTATTCTGATAAATATGGAATTTGGTGTGGAAAATACCAATTTCTACATGGAATTACACATTTTCCAGTGGAAAACACACTATAAGAGGGATTTACCCCCTGTGAGATGGCATTTGGTGGTAAATACCCCCAGCTTTCACGTCCCACTTGGAATCAGGCTTTATGATTTATAAATATACCACACATATCTAAATCACCTACCTTAATAAATTTGAAATTGTAGACTTTGCAGTAGGACTTTCAGAGATCGATCTCTTTGTTTTCTCAAAAAATAGCTCCTGCTTTGTATCTGAATCAGGTGAAATGGACCCATGCTCACTGCTACTGCTGCCAATAAGCTCTCCATGCATGGGTAAAGGGAGAGACGAACTGCGACTGTAATCTGGCAGTAAACAATCAAATATGTCATCAATATAAATGAATCAGTGATTTAATGAAACAAACTGTAGTATTAATACATGTTCTCCCGCCTGTTTATTTATCCTTCTTGTACAGTTATTTTGTGTATCATACCACACTGTAATTTAAGCAAAACCCTTTAAACTGAAAAACTTTTAAAAAAAGTTAAATTTAAGCTTAAAAACAAGATAAAAAAAACATGATGTAATCTGTCAGCAATATGTTACATTTTCCAGAGGGATTATGTTATATAAGAAATCCAGAGAAAAACCGGACATGCCAAAGGTAAAATTACTCCTGCACTATACACCGAGTGCACAACTTGACAAGTCACAGAATGGATGCAAATCAATAAAAGTGTACTTCTATGCTCAAATGATAATAAAATTCTAGACAACAGACTATAATGTGACAGATAAGATGTGACTGTCATGAGCGGTGCCACTCCACCATCACCACCTTTTGATCCACAACAGCTCATGGTTTCCCAAAGCAAATAAACAAACTCCAAAATGGTAACAACAGTATATACTAAAGATTAAAATAAGAAAAGTGTATTAGAAAGCCAGTGTTAAATATTATCTTTTCTTCATACTGCTGCTCTACATGTGTGAGCTTCAAGTCAGACCCTCACCTATCACACTACTGTGAATAATATTATCCATCACATCCCCACACGGCGAAGTGCCTCCAGCCAGGTCTGCATCCTCAGCCTTAACGTTTGCTCATTACACTTAGGGCCTTATTACGAGTTTGGCGGTCTTCCAATGGGACCGCCACCGCGGCGGTCCCGGGAAGACCGCCAAGACCATGGTGAGCCCACTCGGCAGATTACGACTTTAATCCAGTGCGGGCGGGCACTGCGGTGGCGGTCTCACGTCGGCGGGTTTGTTAGGCTCATAGGAGAGTCTCAACAGCATGCCTTCGTTGTGAGAGTACCTGCAGCACGTTCATGCTTGGTGTGGCATGCACCATGTTGTTCATGCCACACCGTGCAGGAACGAGGGTGCAATTCCAGGGGAGAACAACATGTGCCCCCCGCATGCACCCCAGGGCCAGATTCGTCCGGGGGCACCTGCATGTCCGCCAACCTTTTCATGCCGGGGTCCCAGCCATGAAAAGGGCGGTGGATATGCTGGTCATAATATGCTCCGCGGTGCCGGCTTTGGCACCATCAGCATATTCAGGCCCTTTGCAGACCGCCGTCGCAGCAGGATCCTTGATCCCGGTGGAGGTGGCGGTCTTGTGGTGGTCCCACCACGGCGGACGGGTGGTGGTGGTGGTAAGACCTCCACAGCGAATATGGTGGTCCTAGGACTGCTGTACTTATAATAAGGCCCTAAGTACTCCAGGATTATCGATTCACTTTCAATTAATTTCCCCTCACTTACTCAATCATTCCAGGCCTCTGAAACTTACACGTCCCTGTCATTAAATGATGCGTCTTCCTAATACAACATTCTTCTTTTCATCAAACTGTACTTCACCTGCTTGACCTTATTTTTCTACACAGCATAACTGCACTTTCCTGCTAGGCCAGTCTTTCTGTTACCCTATAATCCATCTGTGCTAGAAATCATTCACAATTGGAAATGCTCTCTAAATAATCCAAAAGGAGAACCATCCACAATAGAGTGAGACGTTTTATAGCAGCAAAATTTATGCTCCACCCTTATACTTCACAGAAGAGCAATTATATATGTGCACCTGACGTTACATTTGCTGTGTGCCTTAACAATATTAACGTGTGTGACACATTTGAATAGATTGTTGAAATGTATTCCCAGTAGAACTAAGAGATTTATAAATGTCTACACTAATGTCCAACATAACATGAATCATATTCTTTACTCACGTTTTACATTTACACTTCAAGTTATATTTATTTAAATAAATATGCATTCTTTTGTTCATGTTTTGCAGTTTATCGGAAGTTACGTATGTGTACGTATAATCACAAAATTCAAGTGCACATTAAATGCTTAGTTAAAGTTAGCCTGACTAAAGGCCTTGCTTTGAAATGTATTTTGCTCTTTCAGTTGTACTTTACCTTTGCAGATGTGTTCTTAGGGTTTCATTAGCTAGAGAAAAGGAGTATTGTTGTCTGTATTAGTTTCCTCATAGTATGGCCTGAGAAGAGAAATATTGGCAAGAATTTGAAGCCCTAATGAGCAGATGAAGCCTCCTATTCATTGTGCATCAGAAACAAAGGGATGATCAAGGTTGCAGTAACTGTCCAAGTTCTTGGGATGGGAAAGTCTGGTAATGTTTTAAATGTATAACATGAGGTTAGAGATGATTGATGCCTGGAGGGGTGAGAAGAGATATGACAGTTGCTGATGTCTCTGTGTGTTTTAATTAATGTACACACAGGGGCCGATTCCGATTCGGGCCGGAAAATATACCGACCGACTCGGTACGGGAATATAGTCCGACCGACACGTAC